>CAIGRF010035639.1:5105-43598 GCA_903798235.1 Fraxinus ornus | reverse complement strand
AAAAAAAAAAAAAAAACCTGATGATCGATTATCCTACTAGAAGCCGAAAAGAAAAACTCAGCTCAAGAAAACCGAAGTTCCTCAAGATGAGGGTGAAAACTTTGGAATGTAGTTTCCTGCATTGATCCCTGAGAAGCCAAACCAGGTCGTCGGAGTAAGGCGGCTGCTGTGCTGTTGAGGATTTTGGGCATGGTTCGCTTGAAAGGATGATGTTGATCCAAATAGCAGCAGTGATGAAGAGGATGGGGACGGGGATGATGAGAAAGGTGGTGATTCAAGTTGCTGGTAGAGAAGGAAAATCCCAGTTGGCCTCTGGATGTTGATGATCAAAGCATCTGATTATTTTCAGCAGCACTTAATAAAAAATGTGCACATACGACATTGAGATTGTATTCTTGTTTTGAACGTTACAATACGCAAGTTACAGTTCTTCTGGGAAAGAATCTAACAAATATAATCAAACGTATTCAATCTGTATACACAGAGCTGCCTAAGAATCACGTTATATTGCGTTTTTTAAGTTGCCTATGAAACAATTTGCTTCACTACATGTAATAATGCGAATTCTGCAATGGTTATTTGAGGGCAAATGATAGCTAGAAGGCTTAAAAGAGCTCAAAACATCTGCAGTCTGCAAAGGTGTAGTGGAAAGCCAAGGATCAACTGCTCGACATCTTTAATTTCCATGATCAGATAGTGAAGATAGATATAAATATCGAGAGAGATTTGGGATAAGAATGCCCACAAATTTCGTTCTTAAGAGGTGATATTTTTTAGGGAGAAAGTTAGATATAAAAGTGTAAGTCCCGTCCCAGTAATGTGATGATGTAGATTTTCAGTGTAAGCTACATGTTGTGGTGTGTATGGGGGGAAATCAAGTGTGAACTTCCAGAAGTTTTGTACATGGTTTTAAACCATGATATTCTTTGCCACCGTATGAGTAGATTGCATTTGTGGAGGTTTTAAAATACTGTTCAATTATGATTTTAAACTTTTGAAATGAAGAGAAGTAGAAAATAACTATTTGATCAACCATTCATAGATCGAATAGGAGATGAGCACCAAATATGTACATTAAGTCTAAAGGATATAGAACTTTTAAACTTGAAACATCAAACGGAAGTTTGTGACTTTTATTGCAACAAGAAGAATCACATAAAAATGTTTTTGGTACCCTCTAACTCGATTGCACTGAGAGCATGGTTTTAAAAGGCAGCCATGAGGCATGCCTCAAAGTGAGGCGCACCAGAAGTGCCCCAAGGTGCTAATATTTGTGCTATTTCTCTAAGGCGGCTGCCTCATCGAATAAGGCTCGCGTCTTGAGTCGTGCGCCTCAATTTTGTCATATTTGACATTTTATTTTGTTTTGTTTTGTTTTTTGTAAGTTAAACATGAATTTTTAGGAGTTTTTTAAATTTGGTCCATCTCAAATAAAACAACAATGTTTGGACATATTAATTATGTACATGTTTGACCTAATCAACCCGATGTTTCACCATCCTTAATAGGGATGGACATGGTTCCATTTGATTGAACTAAACCATGAACCATAGTTTTTATTGTTAATGGAACCAATGATTTTTTTTAAAAAAAGAGATGAAACTAAATCGGAACCAAACCATTTGATTCTGGTTTGGTTTGATTTTGATTTCATTACTTAAATTTTTAAATGATTAATGCAAATTAAAATCTATATCCATATCCGTAGGTTAGTAATATATACCCAAATAAAAAAATAAACATTAAACATTCGTAAATGTAATGGTAGATGTGGTGTAGGAGCGCAAATGTGTGTCTAAAATTAAAAAAGAAAAAAATGAAATAGAATTTAGATCTAGAATTTGACTATTTTGTTTGATAGATGGTAAGGTAAAATGTAATGATAAATGACATTTTTGTCCATTTCACATTTGTAATTTTTAAAGTTGAATTTTTTGGTGTGATTTGCTAATTTGTAAAAAGAAAAAAATACATATTAAAAATAATTAAAATTTAGTTTGTTTCTCGGTTCTAAAAATCAAAATCATTAATTTTATTTTTTTTGTAAAGTCGAACTAAAACACTCGGTTTGGTATGTCATTTTGTCTACACATAATTCCCAAGATATCCAAAGCTTATTGAATGTATCAAACTTTGATGGAAAAGTTCGACGGGTATTTTTATTTTTTTTTTCCTTTCCATTTTTTTGCATTTCGTTTCTCTCTTTTTATTTTATTTTAAATAAGATTAATGAGCAGTTTGTTTATTATAATTTTTATTTATGGTGAATTATTAAGATTATTTATGATTTGTTTATTTTCGTATTATTTTATATTTTTTGTCAGCGAGTGGATCTCCCTTGTCCTGTTGGTAGTGGTGGCAATCGTGTCCTGTTGGTAGTGGTGGCAATTGAACCGAGCGGCTCGTCGGCTCGACCGCTCGGCTCGTACTATAGCTGCTCATGAGCCGCTCGGGCTTGTAAAAAAAGAGCCCGAACACGAGCCGAGCAGGCCGGTTCAGTAGGCAAGCCTAGCTTGCTCGGCTCGTTTTTGACGAACGACTCGTCTAATTTTTTTTTTTTTTATAGAAGGATAGTTAGAGCGACTTGTAAAAAAATGAGCCCGAACACGAGCCGCAGGCTGGCTCGGTAGGCGAGCCTAGCCTGCTCGACTCGTTTTTGACGAGCGGCTCGTCTAATTTTTTTAATTTTTTTTAATTTTTTTTTATAGAAGGATAGTTAAAAAAATCAAAAAAGGCGAGCCCAAGTCGAGTACTCAGCTCGCTGTAAGAGCTCGTGGGTCGAGCTGAGTAACGAGCTGAGCAGGAGCTCGGCTCGTTTTATAACGAGCCACGAGCTCGAGCTCGAGGGCGGCTCGACTCGTTTGCCAACTCTACCTGTTGGAAAGGCGCTTTTGTGTGCCTTTACATTTTAAGTATTCACTTAGCTGAATTTATATTAATCTGAATTAGAGAATATTGTTGAAAAGTCAAAAAAATAAAAAGTGAAAAAGTGAAAAATAAGTCAAATTTGAAAATATTAATACGAGCTATTATTTTGAGAATGTGCCCGACACAATCTCTAATCGAACATTTGCCGAAAAAGAGATGGAGTGATACTACATGGCTGATTTTACTCATTATTCACATATTTCGTGAAAATTCAAAGCATAGACGTATATATTTGTAATTTCAGCAATTTAATGATTTTTACAGAGGAGAGAAATTGATAAAATAAAAAAATAATAATAATAAAATAAATTGAAGGGAGATAAAACAAAATTTTGAATTATAAAAAATTATATATTTTTGAATTTAGAAAAAGAAAAACTAAAAAATTAGAAGGGCGAGAAAGAAAGAACGAAGAATATTATAGTATTAGGGTCCGGGCCTTCGTTAATCTGTCGCTCGCAATTTTTAGGGTTTCGAATCCATTTATTTGCAAATTATTTTTCGAATCTCCATTTACACTTCAGAAGGATCTGAAAAGTTGCCGGAAAATGGTAAGAGGATTGTTGGGAAAACTCGCCGGTCGCTCGCTCTCCATAGCCGGAAAATGGCAGCAACAACAGCTCCGCCGGCTCAACATCCACGAGTATCAGGTTCCGCCTCTTGGACTCTCACTCTCTCCCCCTCACACACTCACTCGTACAGAAGTGCGTGCGTGCGTTTACTAATTTAATTGTCGTTTTTTCGTTGTGTGAATATAAAATATGCTTGATCTATGTTAGAGAAAAGATCACTAATATACTTGGGTTTTGGTGCGATTGGTGTTTCGATTTTTCTGATACGAAGTGTACAGATGGAATTATGGATAAAAGAGTCCCTATTCTAGATCAACGACCTTGGCATTTCTGTCTCTGTCTTTTGTGCACTGTATTGGAATGATTAATGTGCCTATACCTTTTCTTCATATCAGGGAGCGGAATTGATGAGCAAACATGGAATCAATGTTCCAAAAGGCGTGGCAGCTGGGTCTATTGATGAAGTAAAATTGGCAATTCGTGATGTGTTCCCCAACCAGAGTGAGGTAATTAAGGCAAAGTTTCATTTTTTAACTCTTTTAGGTTGAAGACGCTTAGAAAGTTGGTAGTTATGGATATAATATTACTTGGACTTTCTATGGTTTGCCTTTGGTCTTGCAATTGTTAATAGTAATCGTTTTGACGAGAATATACTTAAATCATATATGATGCAGCTGGTGGTGAAGTCCCAGATCCTTGCCGGTGGCCGAGGCTTAGGAACATTCAAGAATGGTTTCCAGGGTGGAGTTCACATCGTGAAGACTGACCAGGCTGTAGATGTAGCTGGTATGACGGACAATCTCTTGCATTTTAACAAGGATTTCCTTGAAGCACCATAGTTTGTGTTTTTATGTATCAACTTAGGCAGGATTTAACTTCTGGCCATCTCAAGCTTGATTCTCCTAGGATATGGATTAACTATTCATATGTCTTTCATTGAGATACCAAAAGGAAAAGATAAAAGACATTTCATCATCTGTTTTCCTACAGAAGTTTTGATTATTGGGCCATGCAACTACTGCTTTCATGGCCATATTCTCTCTCATCGGTGCTTACCTGCTTGAGGTTTGGTTAGGTTTGTGGGTGGGCTGACATGCTTGTGTGATAAACAGCTATAGGATTCATTTATCCAGTGATACTATTAGTTCATCTTGTCAGTGAATATAAACCTTATAGCTTCAGTCAGAAAGTTACAAGAATGATAGAAAAGATGTTTCTGCTCAGAAGCAGCTGTAGTTTGAATGTAATGAAGTATTATTTTGTTTGAATTAAATTTTTCACATTATGGAACCAACTTTTGAAGATTTGTATACGTTGTGGCAGGGAAAATGCTCGGCCAGATACTTGTCACCAAGCAAACTGGGCCTCAAGGAAAAATTGTTAGCAAGGTTTGGCATTGATTACTTATTCTGTTTATTACATTTTTTTATAAGTGCAGGCTCATATCGTCAATTAACATGCACAGGTATAATGTCTGGGGGCATATTTTGTCATACATACATACTCTCTGCCATCTCCAGTTTTTGAGGAACTTTTGGTGCTGCTGCTTATTATCATTAGTAGCATGACTAGGATAAACATTGTGAAGCAATGATGTCTTGCAAAATCTCATTTCCTAAGAACTAAACCTGACTTTTTCATATATACGTTCATACAGGGTATGAACTTTTTTTGATCATCTGAGTACTGTAAAAAACATACACATACACAGCTACATACATTTGGTGATCTAAAGTACTTCACTGAGTAAAATTTCTTGATTTTGGTCTGATATTTATACTGATCATTTCTTCTCATCTTGTTAGCATATGTAAACTGTCAATCTGTAAAATGCCACCTAAAAATGAAATATTACATTAAAAACATATTTGGATTGGTCTGTTTCGTTTTTGCAACAACGTAATCTTAATTTTGGCCAGAGTTGTGAATAGCATGTTGAGATGTTCTGTGTTTTGATGGCCAGCTTGACCAATCTGGTTTTGGACTAAACATGGGATGAATTGGACTCTGATTTTGTTAATTAAATGAGATTGGACCTACCAGTTTCCAGTATGTATCTAGGTTTCATCCCAACTGGTGAGCAGAGGATATAAAAGTTTTTCAAGTTCGGATATTGAAGGTTTAGAGGAATTTGTATGTAACAGGGTTTGAGGTTGGAGGAGTAGGAGTAGGAGTAGTAGGAGAAATTCTTGCAATTTCTATATCATTTTGACTCAAAACCATGATCGCAAACTTGATTAATTTAAACATCACAACTTTTTCTAGTTTGTTTGTTCTGACTTCTGTGCTTCACTTAACATATTCCTATTTGTTTTTGCCAATTAATTGGGACTTTGTGGCTTATTATTTGTAGCCATTGAGTATATGGCTCATTTGCCATCAACAGTCCTCTATACTTTTACTTTGACACAGAAGTCATACGTGCTCACTTATTAATACAAGTATTTGAAGATAATCAATAGTTTGATCATACTCTATTTACGTCCCTAGTTAACTGTAATGCACTTTTCCTGGATTTAAAAGTTTCAGTTGTTTATTTTGTCCTAGTAAGATTCTGTACTTAAGTCCTCACATGTAACTTTTCTTGCAGGTTTACTTGTGTGAAAAGTTGTCACTTGTGAATGAGATGTACTTTGCCATTACTCTTGATCGTAAAAGTGCTGGTCCTGTAAGTTCTCAAAAATCGTAGACTACCTAATTGTTCACTTTTTACAACTAGTGAAGCTGCTCAAAATGTGCTAATGTGTGCACTTTATCGCTTTAGTTCTTGGTGTATTTAGATTATGCCTCTGTATGATTCCCATTTCTTAAAACTCATTTTTCTTCATACTCATTTTCAATCACACATTTCATGGGACCCACAACTTTTATCCCCAGGGATGTGTGTTATTTGTCGAGCATCATTTGTTAATTGTATCATCAATGACTATCCTGCATGTATCTTACTTGGTGTTCTCATTGAGTAGCTGTTGATGAATCTCATGGTGTCTCATTAAAATTGATCTAGTTTCCAACTAATTTTTCTCATATAGCATTTGCTTTTCATGAGTGCTTTGCTTAGATGGACATGTTATCAGTTTCAGGATGTAATTGATGCGATGTAATAAGAAAATGTATTTGAAATTCAATTGTGTTATGTATTTTTGATAAACCGAAATTTATTTATTTATTTAGGGCTTATTTGATTATTCTTCCTCACAGTGGTGGGATTTATTTGAAGATTCTATTGACCTGAGTAAATGTATTAAGATTCTAATTAGTGTGCGGATGTTGTCATTTCTGCAGCTCATTATTGCCTGTAAAAAGGGAGGAACCAGTATTGAAGATCTTGCTGAGAAACATCCGGAGTTGATCGTTAAGGTTGCTCTCTCTACCTTTACTTTGAGTGCTAGCTTGCTTGTGGAAATTTTGCTTTTTGGCTATGATTATTTTTTACTAATTAGAACTCTGTTCTTTTCTGGGTATGAGGATGCTGCCAAGGTGGTTGATGGTTTGTCTCCCAAGGTGGCTGACAGAAATGCTTCAATTGAACAAGTGAAGAAGTTATACGATCTTTTCTGCAAATGTGACTGCACATTGTTGGAAGTAAGAAATCTAATTTGCATTATTTCACAAAGGTTTCCTTTATTTCTGTTGATTACTTAATATTCTCTAGATTTGTAGCGGGGCATAAGCTTCCGTAACTCTTGTTTTATGTCTCAAATGGAACCACAACTTTTTGGGCAGATCAATCCCATGGCCGAGACTTCTGATAAACAGTTGGTAGCTGCCGATGCGAAACTGAACTTTGATGATAATGCTGCCTTCCGTCAGGAAGAAATATTTGCACTTCGAGATCCAACGCAAGAGGATCCTCGTGAGGTATTTTCCATGATTTATATTTTCTATGAACCTTGGTATAGTACTTTATGCATACTCACAGCATTCAAGATTCCAGTAAACTTTTGTTATTGAACTCGTCTATAAATTGTCAGGTTGCTGCAGCAAAAGCTGACCTGAACTACATTGGTTTAGATGGAGAAATTGGTTGTATGGTGAATGGTGCTGGATTGGCTATGGCTACCATGGATATTATTAAGTTACATGGAGGAACTCCTGCTAATTTTCTTGATGTTGGTGGAAATGCTTCTGAAAGCCAGGTTCCTCCGATTTTCTTTCTCCTGCAAAATATCTCTGTTTCTTTTGCTTTGAATTGGTATCAAGCATACATGTGGGTTAACTTGTATTTTTTCCTCAGCCGATTCTAATTTACCAATATACGAGTTTTCAGTCGTTTGAGAAATAGCTAGTTGAACAGAAATCTTTGTTTATTATTTGAAGTTTTAAATTGGATTATTTTAACTGCTTCTAATAGGTTGTGGAGGCTTTCAAAATTTTGACGTCAGATGATAAGGTGAAGGCTATATTGGTAAACATTTTTGGAGGAATAATGAAGTGTGACATAATAGCCAGCGGAATTGTCAATGCTGCTAAACAGGTGAAGAGTTGCATTGGTTTATGACTTTATATACATGTAAAATAGGCTCTTGTTTCAAATTCCATCTGACAGTTGAATGCTGCCCTGCATTGTTTTTCATGTTTAGCCTTTTCCTTGGTCATTAAATATTAATTAGTAATTACTGTGTCATTCCATCTTTTGCTCCTCTTTTATTGGATGTTATATTTACCCCAGAAAATTTTTAACTCCAAAAGAAAGCAAAGAATACATTATTTGATTTTATGAGTGCGTACAAAATTTATCAACCGTTGGAGTTGTCAAAGTGGTATTGAATTTCATTAACTCTCCTTTTATGGGAATCATTGCATAATTCTAACTTTTTTGGGTTTCCTTTCAAGGTTAAACTAAAAGTCCCTGTAGTTGTTCGTCTTGAAGGAACCAATGTTGACCAAGGAAAGAGAATTCTGAAGGTGAATATGAACTCAAATCTCAAGTTCATTTTGAATGAGCACGAATGCTTAAAGCACCATTATTTTTACAATTGATGTGTTGTGTTAACAGGAAAGTGGCATGACGTTAATTACTGCTGAAGATCTGGACGACGCAGCTGAGAAAGCAGTTAAAGCATCATCAGCAAGTTAAGAGAATCTCATTGTCTATGTTTCTCTACATTGTTTGAGCATACTATTTTTTCTCTTTGGTTTTTTGAGGTTAAATCTTATGTATAATCATTCATCGTCGTGAGAAGGCTTTCAACCAAGAAAAAATCTGTGAGTCTCCATTGATGTCTGGAGAAGCTTTTAATCAAATCTTAATTTTAATAAAGAATCATTAAGTTTTTGTTATCAGTTACAAGTGAGTTCAATCCCAATACTTGATGAACAAATTTTATCATTTTTCCCTCGACTATCCATTGTTATATATCTTTCATTCCTTCGTCGTATTAATTTGAATTGTCGAAAATATCTTGTAGTTTTACATTGGTGGCATTGGAAAATAAAGTTACTAATTCTTCTCTATTTTTGAAGTAATTAAAGTAGCAAATAATGTGTTAATTATATCAATTGCTATTGAACTTTACTACTGAATCTTCAATCGTTCCATTCGAATGCAAAATTCATTTAAGTTATACCATCATGTTACTATTTTGTAGAGTTTCAATATTTTTAAATAAAATAGCTCCTCTTTGGTTTATATTTTGGTGTTTAACCTTAACTATTAATGTCATACATTTTCAGATTTTCTCAATAGAGAATCATACCTGATTTTGACATTCCATTTGTTCGATAATGCAACCTGTCACGTATGATACTCGCATCTACACTAATTGTTAAAACATTTGAAAACATTTATTCATTCATGAATTGTCAAAACAACATTAACGTCGCGTTGTGAATTCTATCGCCAAATTAACAAAACGTAACTGGGCCTTTGAGCCCCCTCTTGGTGAAAAATGAGTATTGTAATAGTGATTTTTTGAATGACGCGTCATTAATTGCAAAATTATTTTAGTGTAGCTAATTTCGTCAAGTGTAATATAAAGTTTCATATTTGATTTTGTCCAAATTAGAGTCAAACCTTCAGTAAATTTTGATAAAAGTTTTAAAAAAAAAAAATGTATTAGAAAAGATGAAAGTTGTGAATCCTATAAAATTTGTGCTTGAAAATGAATTTAAAGAAATGAGTACCAAACAAGAACTAAACATAATCTACATGTCGAGATCAGTTCTTGAATATACCGTGCCAACAAAAGAATTTTACATAAAAAGAACATTTTAAAGCAATCAAAATTGCATGTCAGTTCATTTTACATGTCTATAATGGGGGCCAATAAGTGAGGCCTTTCTTTTACGAACAACTCATGTACGATGCACTGAGCTCATGCTTCAATTCTCAACACAAAATCTTATATACAGACAAATTTGGAACTTTTATCCAAGACAATGGGAGTTAATAGGAACCCAAAGCGATGAATTGCTGTAACTCGCTCAGAAAAATTAGGTAAAAACAAAAGCAAAAACCTCGTACGAAAATACTTGCTCCCTTGTTCTCTTTGTGGTTACTACGGTTTCTTTGCCTGCATTCGACAGTTTGCAGTAAGACATCCAAAATAAAAGATCGTCTGGACGAGGTCAGGGTGGGGATAGAGGGCGAGACCTAGGCTAAAAAAATAAAGGAAATTGTAAAGTACCAACTGGGAAGTAGGTAAAGCCTTACTTTCAAATACTTTTTGTGAATTTTCAATGCCTCGTGCAACGCTTTTTTGGCATCCAAATTTCCAGTGATTTCACCCAAAATCTACATATATTTCCAATGTTAGTAAGAGGAATATTTGTAAAGTAAAAAGATGGCTATCCAATATTTCACTAATGATAAGTTTAGTATGTTCGACTCAACCACACTTGATAGATATAGGCACAATTATCCAATATTTTGTACCAAACATGCCTATAATAATAATACAGGCAAGGACAAGTACCTGGACGACATCATCTAGCCCTTGAGCCTCTTTCAGAAGTCGCTTATTCTTTGTCTCAAGAACACTAGCAGCTAGGAAAACAGCAAGAGCACCTCTTTGATCTTTCCATCCAGTTTGCACATTTTTCCTCTCGAATTTTCCATACTGCTTGAGCATTTTACTATTTACTTTAGCTTCGTCATTTTTATGGGTACTAGAAGAATTTGGGTCACTCGACTTTTCATACAACGAATAGATGTTTGGATTGTACTCCATGGCCCACATGACCTGAATCAAAATGTTACGACCAAAATAGCAATCAGTAAAATGATTCTATGGTATATGAAGAGTCAAACCTTACCTCAATGATAGAACCGCATAAGCGACAATAATAATATAAAATATAAATGAAACAAAAGATGAATTTCTCTCTGGAGCTCCATTATCCAATGGATTTCCAAAGAAAAACAATCCATACAGATCGGCAATGCAATAAAAAAAACAAACAAACAAACAAACATGAAACAATAAAACCAGTTGGAGTCATTGCTCTTTACCTCCCAAAGATACAATCCATCAACAAATGAGAACTCTCTCCGGAATAGTACCATCAGCATACGAATTGCAAACAAATATTCACCGCCATCCAGCTCCTCTGTTGATGGAAACGAAGACCCGGTCATTTCATTTCACGTTTCTATGGGTTTGTTTGAGTCCCATTGTTTTGAAAAATAGATTTTATAATAATGATTTTTTTGAGAATGTGTAGTTAAAAAATAGGGAGAAATTTTTGGTTTACGTGTAAAATTATTTTATTGAGAAAATGTGTAGGTAAAAATGAGTTTTAATGGGGCTCAAACGGGGTTATATGTTGCAATTTTTTAACTTTAATCTGGAGAGAGGAACGAACATATCCAAAATCTTCCAAGATACCAAATGTACATATAGATATTCGAATCATCACCTTCATGGAACTTTCGAAGGATCTACACTACTCAATGTTACTAGGGTACATTCATGAACAAAAATGCTAAACCTATTTATCTTATGTTGCTGGACAATCATTAACTTAAGGCATCTGACCTTGGCAAACAATTTATACATGTTAACTCAACTAGTTAAGAACTAACCACAGATTCATCTTCGCTCCGAAAGAACAAGTAACCATGCTACTTTGAAGTGAAATAAAAATGCTACTAGAAGGCACAGAAAGAATGAGAACTTCTATATAAGACAGCAGCACATACCAAGGTGCTGATGGAGCTTTGGATCAATAGCTTTGATAATTTGTGCTAGGGTACCCAGTTGAGTTTGCACTCCCATTGAACTCGCATTGCTCCTGAAATTTTCCCTCTTCACGAACAACATGGAAAATTAGTCATAAATCCAAGAGAAGTGAAACATACGTAGCATGAATCTTAGTTTCATCATATAAAACAAAGGTCTAATGGAATGAACCTCTGGGTAGAAATATTAAATTTAGCAAAACCTGATCTCATATTTAAGGCTAAAATATGTATAGATATATTCAAGTTGGTAGTAATTAATAAACACCACTCCTACTAGTAATGGGAACTCTTCTAAACAACTATTAAAGGAAACTCAGACAGTCATTCACTCCACAAGATAACTCAGCAGTGTAAAAACTAAATGTGGAAGCTTTTAAGCCGCAGTTCAGCACTCATATTTATCAGGAAAACAAACTGGAAACTATTTAGACATGCTGCACTATTGAGTCTATAGGATAAACACATGTATCATTCAACATTACTCAAAACATTCTACTACACAATTTAACTATGACTGCTCAACAAACAGCCTAATATCTTGTCAAATGATTAGGTAAAAAGCATTGCTTTGGACTTCAAATTTTTCAAGTTACCAAGACAAACAACGATATTGCACAAGCACTAGGTCCCCCACCCAAAGAAAAAGATAATAACAATGCAAAAACGTGTAAGAGACCATGGATTACCACACACAATTGTAACAATTGTATGTTTATTTAGTGTTCTCTGCATTTATGACAATTGAAAAACAATGATCCAACATCAAAAGAAGTGAAAGTGATAGTGAGGTGAACATAAGAGTGAAGTCATGTTTGAATTTATTTCTTTGTTATTACTTAGCGTAGTCAAATAAATGTGTTAAACAAAAATTAAATCCAGGATGATATAGCAACTATACAAACAAAAATTTGATAACAATAACAGAGTATATGCATGCATATTTTACCATGGACAGCATAATCTCACCAGTCTACGCATTGCACGCTCAAAGCACCAGAAGGCATCAGCTTCATGTTCGAGAAGAATAACCATCGGAGAGCATATGTCATTCATTCCTAGTCAATGAATAAAACAAATTTATAAGGAGTAGGACGTCACTAAAACCATAGTGGAAGAATGGGTTAACACGAGAAATTTACCTTGAACATACCCAATATCATTGTCCATCCAAATATAGACAGCGAGAACATCCCAGAGCTTTGCCTGATTAGCTTCATTCTCATAAAATACAAGAGCGCGATCAGTGCGAACAACATCCAAACCTAAAGCATGAATTTCATCATTTATGTTAGCAGTGGGAATTAACATTTTATGTACATCTATATGTACTACGATTGATTAAAGTTCAAAAAAAAATTGATTTTAAATAATCATTTTAAGCTTTCTATTGATGGAATTCCTAAATAAATTTATTTTTGGATTCAGAATTTCATCTTGTCCCCAACATCGTGCCTTTTCAATTCTCGGATGTAAAGAAAACCTTTTCAATATCGTATACACTGAGAGGATTTAAAAGCAATTCCACAATTCTTCTTTTATACTCGCCATTCTATCCTATTAAGCATGGACAAGATTAGATTAAGCTGTACTTTCAACTTTCTGAGCAAACCTCATCATAATTCCCTGAGCAATAACCTCAGTCACAAATTGAATGGCCTCCTTGACTTTATCTAGTAAAAATGACCTTTTTTCACTTTTAGAATAGAAAAAATGTAACATTGTAAAGGAATTTGAACAAGCCACTACAATTTCATAATTTCCTTTGCTAAAATTGTTTAATTTGTCAATAGAAAATTTTGATAACTAAAATGAACAACCCGACCAGCAAAAGCCTCTGAGGCCACTTTTGTGACAGAGGGGGTATGATATAACATTTGAAAAAGGACACAGTCTCCATAACTACTGCTATTCCACCTCTTTTAGTTTTTCAGTAAAATTTTGTGGCAAATCATTAAAGAAAAGAATGTTAATAGTCTCGTAGCATATTTAAGCCTTAAATGTAACACACCCATCCGACTTGATACTCAAGCAACGCCAATTGTAATTTTGTTGATTTTCTCTATATAAAAACAAAAGATGAATGAAATATGAGTACAATAATCTCCATTAGAAGGTATTTGCTAGGATTTTCCTAATCCAACAACACAAACTTTTGACGATAAGGATGATGAGGACAAGGATGATGAATGACATACTGATGAGTCATTTTCTCAGCCTAAATGTACAACTGATGTTTGGCTTAATAGATGCCTTTCCATGAATCCAAATTCTCAATTACTCAACTTCAAGAAATTTTGTAAAATTGAAGGATTTTCCCAAGGCTATTCACTCCAGGAGAAATGTTCCAAGATATTTCAAGAATGATCCACGTTCTCAGAAAAGGCACATGCTGAAAGAAAATTTGGTCAGTAGTGTACGACGAGGAGAAGAAGAAGGAGAAAAAAGACCTGCAGGTGGTGACAAAAAGAACTTTATCCAACAATGCCTTCTAATAAGTTCAAAGAAAGAGAAAAATGAAGATGAGTCGAAACCCTCCCGCAAAAATCTTAGTATTATTACCTGTAGTCTACAAAAGTCACCATAATGATATGAGAGGTCAAATCTAAGTTTTTCCTTTGGAATATATTCTCCACAATCCTGAAAGACTAAAGCTATATGCCCTATCTTTCAGTTAATTTATCTTCAAACTCATCAATATATTTGCTACTTCGATTAAAAAAATATCATTGTGACCTTGTGGCTAATATGTTTGCAGTAATCATCATTAACAGCTCAAAATCACTAAATTTGTTATTCTCCCACCACAATAATGATTATTTTATTTTTTTCAGAACTCATGCCATAAATGTTATTTGGTATATAAGCAATCAGAGTTAACATTAGAGATAAGAAGAATACATCATAGAGACGTTGTAAGATGATCATTACAATACTAGAAAGTAGATTATAGAATCTAACACATGGATAACAATTCAACACGTTGCATAACTAGCACATATGCAAAAGAATGTGAGAAACAAAAGGTAGGCACAGCAATAATCTAAACAACTATTAGTTTATCATGAGGTTTGAGTTATGCCCAACTACAAACCTATTTGATGCAAACTAAGTTTCCACTGAATCACTCTTTTGTCCAAAGTACCATCACTTGACAGAGCACCGTTATCATGTGGGGTACTACAGCTGTTCGAAGGATCTTGAATTGATTGACCATCATCGGAAATTATAGGTGAGGTGATTATCTTTCCACTGCCAACAACAGGTACCAATTTTTGACACTCATCTTTCCATTTGGCATACTGTTCCCTGTGAGCGTAGAAAGATAATCGTAGTTAGCAATAATTAAACATAATACCCAAAAAAATGAGCCATAAATATCCAGGTTTTTGTCATTCTTTTAAGAAAAAAGACAAAAGCTCAAAATTTTATGCAAAGAATTTATCCAGCAAGAAATCCTAGTATGGTGAAGATAATGAAGAATATCTGAACTGCAAGTCAGCATTTCATTTAGTTGAAAAAGTGGTCTCACTGGTTCAAGTATTTTATGAGATTATAAAATGTAATCCAATTTCAAGGCGGCTGTGAGGTGCCACCACAGGATGTCAGTCAGGAAATCCTGCCCCTACATAAGTATGGACTGGAGGTCATAACAAGTTTATTATTAGTGGTAGGCAAAGAGGTGATCTCTGTAAACAACATCTTAAAGTAAATATGACATTATTGATCATAAAATTTGAATTGATCGAGCAGTAATTTTTGAAGTTTCCAAAAAAAAGTGCAATTCAGGAACAGTAGCCTTTTGGAGGTTTTTGGGCTTCGTAGCCAAGCATTGCCATTTGCAACTAACCTCTACCCACCACCCACCAAAAAGTATTTTCATAATATGGACCAAACAACAAAAATGAATACAAAAACACATTCTCCACGTGAAATAATTTCACAGATTTTTTATTTTTATTTTTTCGAAAGAAGAATTACATCAAAATGGAACTGTCATGCTATTCAATAAAATTCGACTCAATTCAAGTTTTAATTTTAAATTTGTTTCTTGGTACAAAGAAACGCAACTTTAATTCATATAAATGTTCTACACATGTAGTTCTGAAATAGCTTGCATTACCTCCGCTTTTGTCTGACCTCATTTCTTTCCTCAAATGTACTGTTGGGATCAAAACAACCCAACAAGAATTCCCAAACTACGCCTTTGACCTTTGGATGAATGCCCTAACATGTATGGCCAAAAGATGAACATTAGCACTTTTGTTGCTCTAATTAAAATTTCATTTTAAAAGCAAAGGATCGTGTAATTCATAAATCGTAGATGAACATTATTTCTGCAGTGAAGTAAAAATACAGATAAAACACACATCAGCAGATCCAATTAGAAGTCAAGTTAATGTATTCTCAAATGTACTTCACTAATCGGTTATGTGAGGAGTACAAATTTGAATCCACATTTCCAATTCCTTGAAATGCGGTTTTAACCTACAGCTGGACATTTTAAATTCAGCACTTTGGAACGAATTTGTTTTCCACGGATAACTTTCAGATACAAAAGTGTTCTATTAATATGATTTTTTCTTACTCATTCATGATAAATGTCATTCTCTGATTGCATTGACTACTATTAATTACAACTCCCCTATCAACTGAAGTTTAACATTGACGTGAATTCATGCAGTGAACCCAGAACTTCCATGGTGCACAGATATAAAGCTAAGAGAATATGGATGTGAATGGCACAACCTGTTGATTTGTAATTCAGTTCTCGTTTTTCAAATAGGCAAAAACATTGCTAAAATGTAAATGCATTGACCTTGTTTTTCCAGCCAACAATCAGAGTCAAAAGAAAAAAGATAGGGTTCTTGGAAATGACGAGCAATTTAGAAATACTATCATTTGCAAATATGATTTCCTGACTCCATTT
Source organism: Fraxinus ornus (assembly GCA_903798235.1). Taxonomy (NCBI): domain Eukaryota; kingdom Viridiplantae; phylum Streptophyta; class Magnoliopsida; order Lamiales; family Oleaceae; genus Fraxinus; species Fraxinus ornus. The sequence continues at coordinate 26,986 of CAIGRF010035639.1, read as the reverse complement.
TCCAATTGGATTTGCCCGCTCATTTTACTATGTTATAACAAATCAAAAGGAAACCTGTAAAACAATGCATATCAACTTGCAATCTGTTTGAAGTTTCTTATGTAGCTTGTTGAAAAACAATATTGCATCAGATTTAACTCCCAAGGCACTGTTTTAAACATGAAACATGGTTTCGACTTTATACAACTTTGGAGATGAAAATAAACAACAAATACTGAACTTTACCCCTCTCTGGATTCTTCTAAGAACACCTGCTATGTCCAAATGACCATCTTCAGAAAATGCGGCATGCCATCTTCTTGGACTGAGAGTTTTCCCTACCTGTCAGTACAGTGTGAGAGAAGGGAATAAGCATGTCAAGATCACATTTCAGAATTAGTGGAAAACTCAACGAGCATATTAGACAGCGTAAAAAAAAAAAATGAGGACAGCCGTGAATTGGTAGTTTTAGTATTCATTATGCATTCGCCCTCAGAAACAGAAGATAATAAATTTTCTAAATTAAACTTGCAAAGAAATGTGCACTGGCAATCGTGTCTCACATTTTGCATTATGTAATAACGTGCTCCTGCTCTCTCAATTATCTAGACAAACTCAAGTCAATAGTGCAAGATTATTTCTCGAAAAATAAGTCATCACGTCAGAGATAAGCTACTGAAATGGTAGATATGACTTATGAGAACATGTAATTAATATAACAAAATTCCAAATAGGGAGATAAAGATAAATAAACGACAGTGAAAAATCAGAGTGACATTTTTACACACCCTGGCTTTGAAGCGGGTCTTGGGAACATCAGCTTGGCATTCAGGTCTAATAGGAAAATACGAATCCAGCTCCTCGGTAGCTGCGCTGAAAAACATCCTGTCACCCCAAAATCATCTTTAGCAATTGCCGTTAATCAACAACACTGAAAATTTAAAAAAAAAAAGAATAAATAAACTAAAATTCCCATGCTGTTACGGACTCAATTTCAACAATCTGTAGAAGCAAACTTCTTCAATTGAACAAAAACTATCTTAATTAAGATCACATATTTATTACAAACCCAAAAAAAAAAAAAAATAATAATAACATTACCGTATAAATGCATCATTTACATAATGAATATGCGCATATAGACAATTAGACATAATCTTACCTGTAAATGGACCACAATGAGAGCGAGAAATTAGAGAAAGAAAGTGGGAGATCAGGGAAAGGGAAAGGGTAAGAGAAAGTGATATTTATTAATATTAAATAATTAATTATGATCTGAAATATGAAAGATAAAACTTAAATTCTTATTTATAATAATTTCCACTTTTACTTTTTATTAAGAGGTTGTGTGGTAGAGATTAAAATTGAAAATATAGTCGTTATTGTTGACTTTTATTAGACGGGTGGGACCCAATAACGGCCATATTTTCAATTTTAATCGGATTTTAAGCCGTACCAAACAGGCCCTAATTTAAAAAAAAGTAGACTAGTGGACTTCACAATTGCGCATACTCATCTTCAATTACGCATTTACAAAATACTATATTCCGCACGTAAACTCATAAGTTTTCTATACTTTTTAACCAGACATTCTTCTAAAAATCACTGTTGAAAACTCTATTTTAGTATTTTTTTTATTTTTTTATTTCATAAATAGTGGTTGTCCAACATGGGTTTATATGTAAACTATCATGTAACAACGTAACTCTCTTTTACACTATTCACGTAGGCTCGAATCAATACTTAACATCATTTTGAGTGTGTTTGGTGGCAAGGAAGATACCTAGATTTGTCAAATTAATTGAAATGTATCACCATCTCATCTGACAAGTCCAAGTAAAACACTGGTAGTAATATTAAATAACATTATCCGTGCATGTTTGATAAAGTTTATAATATAGTTAAATTCTATTTTTTATTCACATATTTGTACACTCACGATAGTTACGTACATTTAATCATACGTTCTTTGAGATTTACCGCTTATAAGCATTCAAAAGCTCTGTCAAACAAGCACCCAATGTAAAATAATTAAAAAAAACATAAAAGAAAATTACCTAGGAGAAAATGGTAAATAATACTACTGAAAGGGCCAAGCCCATGCTTATAGAAGCCCATTTTGAACCTATCCAAAAGATTATTGGGCCAAAATGAAAGCTCAACAATCTAAACCAACAAGTCCTAGGCCCTAGCTAGATTTATCTATAAGTCCATTACAAACCCTAAATTAATCTGTAAGCTACTCCCCCGTCATCACTCCACCTCTCCCTGCATACAGCGCACACAGTACACCGAGTAATTACCCCGAAAATGGTGAGGCCATATATAACTTTCACGTCCTTTTCTTTAATTCTATCTATATAGGTTCGTTTATAAAGTTAAATTTCTCTACAATGTAAATGATTTGTATATATTTTGGTTTTTTCTTGTTTGTAGCCGTTCAAGAGGTTCGTCGAGATCGGAAGAGTGGCCCTTGTCAACTACGGAAAAGAATATGGCCAGCTCGTCGTCATTGTTGACGTTATCGACCAGAACCGGGTATGTCAAACAAGTTTTTAGTTTGCTTTGTGCTTTAATTGCATTTGGATTTTGGTGCATTTAAATAGGATTCTTTTGGAGTTAATCTATGGGACTTACTGTTTTTTATGCCATATGCATTGGTTTTTTTTTTAGTTAATCTTTACTGCACTATGTAGATATAAGTTAGTGGATTTGATAAATTTATTTGAAATAATACCTCTTGCAACAGATTCGATTGTTGGACTTGGGCCTTTGGGTTATGCATTAATTTTATATACTTGTTTGATTGTATATGTATAAAGTGGATAGGTAGCTTGTAATCGTGTAAAAATGCTGAGGCTGGAAGATGGTTTTTATTTTGCTCAACTCTGAGTTTGAACCTTGCATGAATTTCACTCTTTAATATCCCTGTTTAAATTTTGTTGCCAATTTTGCTATGTATACTTATCTTAGTTTAGAGGTTATCTAACATATTTTTCGATTCATATTTTTATTTTGAAATAGTCAAAAAGGTTCATGGATTATGTAATCAGAACCCTCAAAATTCTAATTATTATTTATATTCATTCGAACCATTAGGTTTCTTTCTGTTGTGACTGAATCTTTTCTATTACATAATCAATGCACAGTAGGGTTGCTGATTAATAGGTAGATATGAAAGTACTAGCCTTGTGATATGGGTCTCTCATCAAGGACTCATGGCCATTGTAATTCTAGCTTGTTCATGTTTGGTGTGCTCGTTGACCTTAGGCAGTTTCTCTGAATGCAGTCACTAGACAAGTTTCACTTTTTGGGTCTTATCGCCAGTAGATATGTATGGGGTGAATTCCTTTCATTGATTTGGTCAAAGAATTAAAATTCACGATCTTTTTAGCTGCATTTTGTTTACAATTTCTGGTAGCCAGTGTTGTTGATACATAATCAAAGTAGTAACTGACATTCGTGGTCTGTCATTTTTGATATGTGCTTGTAAAATGAATTGAATCTTGCGTTACTGTATGCGTTTTAAACCGTTTGCTTAATTATAGGCTCTCGTGGATTCCCCTGACATGGTGAGGAGCCAAATGAACTTTAAGAGGCTTTCTCTTACCGACATAAAGATTGACATCAAAAGGGTTCCAAAGAAAAAGACTCTTATTGCTGCTATGGAAGCTGCTGGTTGGTGTTAAATTTAGAAAACCTTACACTTTGTTGACCATATTGTTCTGTGAAATTGAAATATTATGACACTTATGCAGATGTCAAGAACAAGTGGGAAAACAGTTCCTGGGGAAGGAAGCTGATTGTGCAGAAGAGAAGAGCCTCTCTAAATGATTTCGATAGATTCAAGCTAATGTTGGCAAAAATCAAGGTCAGAATTATCCTGAGAAGATTACTTTTTATATTTAATTTTTGTGAGTGCATGTGTGCTTCCCTGGAGTGGATGAGATATTACCTTAGGAAATAAATAGGTAGAACAAATAACAGAGAACATCACTTTAAGTAGCATTGAACAACTCACCCATGTAAAGAACCAGAAGAGAAAAGTAACACACTAGATGCTGCAAAATGGCAATCCATGGTAGCTTTGTCATAATCTAGAGTCAGTCTAATCTCGTTGGGGATTGAAGAATTGTTGTAATTGTGTCCCTGTATAATGTGCTTGAGCCTCCCAATACTTGCTTCTCTTTTTAACATTTGACCGCTGGTAGTGCTGTTCAACTCTTAACAATGCTATTTTTATGCTGCAGAAAGCTGGCGTTGTGAGGCAGGAGCTTGCAAAGCTCAAGAAAGATACTGTAGCATAAGAGTTGACGGATCCAATTTCCAGATTAAGATTTGGTAGTAGGGTTTCAAAAGGCGTATTGTTTTATTACCCAGAGATTTACATTTTAATGAGTTTTTGTCCCAAGGGGAGAACCTCCGAATTTTTGGATGTTGCTTTTGGAAAATTCAATGTTACCCGAGACTCTGACCCTTGTTTTCTCATTTACCATGTTATTGTCGTGTTTTTGGGCTTATTCCTTTTTTTTCTCTCGTGTTTGTAGGTAGAGTTTTAGGAACAAGAGCTTTATGCTTTTCAAGACAATTTGTGTTATTTCGAGTACTTGTTAAAATTCAGATTTTAATTTCAAATCAATGTTGATAGAAATATGCTTAAGATGATTTTTTTAAAGTACAACTATTTTCATCCATGGTTTTTGTATATGTTTTTGTTTGAGTCAAATTAAATTTTTCATTTTTTTTTCTTCTTCTCCTTTTAAAATTTTCCTACTTTTTGAATCGTTCATTTTTCATTAATCTACTATTTCAAAATACGTTCTTTCAAAATAATGTGGTTCAAAGTGCATTCTTCTAAATAGAGAAGGAGAATTAAATAAAAATATATCTTTATAAATTCATCAATTAATTTTTATTTCAATAAATTCTTTTGAACCTTTTTATTTATATTTTTTTAAAGTTTGTATATAACTAGAATTCTAAAAATAATAAAATATCATTTTCAACTAAAATCATAAAACCCTATTAATCATAAAATACTTCTTCAACTGAAATTTAAAAAAAAATAAAAAAAATAACACATTATTTTAGTTATAATTCTGATATGGAAAATGGAATCTTTTTTTTTTTATGTTTTGTTTGAAGTATTAGTTTTTGACAGACGAAAGTATATGAGAAATTTCAAAACAAGTTTCAACACCTATTTAAACATTCTTACATTACGAAGGGAAACAAACTTAACATTATCAACCAAAACACAAACAACCAAAATTATTAGTTTATAAGCCAAAAAAAAATTAATTAATTAATNTGGTAGTGCTGTTCAACTCTTAACAATGCTATTTTTATGCTGCAGAAAGCTGGCGTTGTGAGGCAGGAGCTTGCAAAGCTCAAGAAAGATACTGTAGCATAAGAGTTGACGGATCCAATTTCCAGATTAAGATTTGGTAGTAGGGTTTCAAAAGGCGTATTGTTTTATTACCCAGAGATTTACATTTTAATGAGTTTTTGTACCAAGGGGAGAACCTCCGAATTTTTGGGTGTTGCTGTTGGAAAATTCAATGTTACCCGAGACTCTGACCCTTGTTTTCTCATTTACTATGTTATTGTCGTAATGTTGATAGAAATATGCTTAAGATGATTTTTTTAAAGTACAACTATTTTCATCCATGGTTTTTATATATGTTCATGTTTGAGTCACATTAAAATTTTCATTTTTTTTCTTCTTCTCCTTTTAAAATTTTCCTACTTTTTCAATTATTCATTTTTCATTAATCTACTATTTCAAAATATATTCTTTCAAAATAATGTGGCTCGAAATGCGTTCTTCTAAATAGAGAAGGAGAATTAAATAAAAATGTATCTTTTTAAATTCATCAATTAATTTTCATTTCAATAAATTCTTTTGAACCTTTTTATTTATATATTTTTAAAAACAAGAAATTTCAAAACAAGTTTCAACACCTATTTAAACATTCTTACATTACGAAAGGAAACAAACTTAACATTATCAGCCTAAACAAAAACAACCAAAATTATTAGTTTATAAGCCAAAAAAAAATTAATTAATTAATTAACATATGATTTGATGAGGGACTTGTTTGGTTATGTGAAACGGTGAACAATGTACTCTTGAGATAATCAATTATATTAATAAAAGAGATTCGCTAACTTTTGTAATAAATATTAAAACACTGGCATGGTAATATAAAAAAAGAATAAGTAATTAGATTTTGATAGTGATTTAATGAATATAGTAAAAAAATTCAAAATTTTATTAGAGATGTATTTAGAGTGAGCTGAATATATAAAATTTGTGTGAATATAAATGAATTTAATAAAAACAATATTAGAATTTGACGTGGATGAAAATAATAATTTTAAAAAGTTTAATACTTTAATAGGGATGCATATATGGTATGTTTGAGCCCTATTTTTTGAGTAGAATGCATTTTGGAATAGTAAATTGATGAAAATGTATAGTTAAAAATGAAGGAAAAGTTTTTGGATTACATGTAATATTGTTTTATTAAAAATTGTGTGACTGAAAAAAAAAATACATTTTGAAAGTAATGAGGATCAAACAAGATCATAGAGTAGGATGAATATATAAAAACTATGGAGGTAAATAGTGATACCCTTTTTTTGAGTGAGGAACTTTTGTGAAATTCGTAAACTTTTATAAATTTATGTGGAATTAATGAATTTTTTTTTTATTTTTTTTATTTTTGTAGACTTGTACAAGTTTCAATTGAAACCGTTTATAAAATTTATGACTTTCGAAGACTTTCATTTAAAATAAAACTCACTAAAATCTATTGTAACATTGAGAAATTTCCACATGGAAGATAGATGATCGACCATCGTCCTCTTTCGATTCATGTAATAAAAAATATTTAAAAAAAATTTGAAACCGTTTATAAAATTTATGACATTTGAAGACTTTCATTTAAAATAAAACTCACTAAAATCTATTGTAACATTGAGAAATTTCCACATGGAAGATAGATGATCGACCATCGTCCTCTTTCGATTCATGTAATAAAAAATATTTAAAAAAAAATTGAGTCTTCTTAAATAAATAGATAATCAAAATAGAATATATATTATATATAAGTATTTTTTATTAGAAGAATATTTAAATGTTAAATATTATTAAGATGTGGGCCTTTAAGAAATAAATAATCAGTCAAAATATTTAAAAAATTAATTATAATTTAATCTTTTTTTGTATAAAATATTATGTATTTAATTATATTCGTCTTTTTACATTAAAATTGAATAAAAAAATATTATGAGCGTTTTTTTCCATAGAAAATGGAAAGAAATAACAAAAAAGGGGAAAATCAAAATATAAATGGTAGAAGGAAAAAATAATAATTTTCAAATAAAATTCGTTGGGAAGAAGAAAGAGAAATATTAAAAAATAAAAAATATATATTTAAAAAAATTATTTTGTAGAAATCTCTTTGAATCTAAGGTGAATGAAAGATAATTTTAGGATTTTGCCTTCATACATTTTGCTTAAAAAAATAGTAATTTAAAGATTTTTATGAAAGTATTTAAAAGTCATTGATATTTTGAATATTAGATGACTTGTAAAGATTTCAAACATGTTTCAATCGAACAAGCGGATTTTTATTTTTTAAAATCTATAAAAGTTTCCATTAAATATGCTTAATACTTTTAGATAATTTTAAAAAGTCTATATTAAAGCATCGTTTTGTATGGTTTTTCAAAAGCCAAAATAAGCTTTTGAAATTCAAAAAATATTTTTGAATCCGTTTAACTAATTTTATGAAAATACATTTAGTCAGAAAAACTTTTAAATGAAGTTGGTCTTACACAACTTCCTCTAAAAGTACTTTCGAAATATGAAACTCTTTTAAAATTTAGTTTTCAAACAAAAATTAAGGTAAATTCTTTTAAAAGCTCTTCTACAGTAAATAAAAACAAAAGCAAAAACTATGCCAAATGATCTCTAAATATCCCAATTTCCAATTGACTCTTTAAACACACACTATCTATTTAAAAAATCAATCCTTAAAATTATATTCGAAAAGACTCCTCAAATTAACATTTTAAAATAGATAAAAGAGTAAATTTGACTTTCCAAACACACACTATAATTAAATGTATTCTAAACATTTCAATTTTTCATAGAGAAAAATAATATAATATTTTGGAAAGAAGCTAATTAAAATAAAATATTGAGAAAAAAAAATTATTTTTTGAAAGTAGTAAAATTAAGTGTCAAAAATAAAAAGCATGTTAGAGTACTTACAAAAATTTCTCTCTATACACACTCTAAATTGCTAAATATGTTGTTTAAAAATAGTCTCTCTTGAAAATGCTCTAAATTTTTTAAATCCTTAAAAGTCTAAAAATCTCAAATGCCCCTTTAGTGCCCAAAATTCGATAAGCATGGAGGACTGCATATATAAACAAGCATTCTTTACAACCAAACCTTTTATGCTAAAATTATAGAAATTACAGCGCATAAAACTCAACACTTCCTTGGATGAGAATTATGTATTACAACTGGCAACAGGAACAAGAAGTAATTCTAAGCAAAAACGGGACACGACACAATGCCACATTTACAGAGTACTATTTATGTGAATGAAAGATTTCCTTCACTTGGCAATTAACGTTTTACAAAAACCATCACTTACTTCCGGATCGAGAGGAAGTCGAAGCTTCGAAGAGGATCGCTGTTAGGGCCTTTAGTAACTGCAGTACGAGAGAAAGCTGAAAATTTAGGTACGATGCCGGGTTGAACTCTTTGTGTAGTAGAGACACGGCCACTGCTCGACACCAATCTACTTGAGTGGCCGTCGGTGGGTCCAGCAGAAGAGCTTGGTCTGCTGCTCGAAATTGCTGCTCTCTTTGAAGTGCTGTCATTTCGAGAAGTTCGGCCTCTTTCCGAATCGGGTTGCTGCATATTAGAAATTACAAGAAACCTTTCAGCACGAAATTTGACAGGACAGATCTGTCCTGCAATAACTTCTATTCCAGGACAAAATGAAACATAAGGGGAATTTACAAAGCAAGAGAACCACACAAGCACTGATAGAATAAGTGCATGTTGGCTAAGCTTAAAAATTTATTATACGAAGATAATTAACTTCAAAATTGTAAATATACTACTTTGAAAGTAACCCCAACCTTTGCACCCCAGGAAGAAATAAAGGGGGGGGAAATGAAAAGTATAACCCCCACCCTACCGTCAGAAAGCAATTTTTTAGGTTACAAGAAAAAGAAGTAAACACATCCAAACATATTTGGAAGAAAAATTTAAAAGCCAGTTTTAATTGCTCAAAAGCTTAAAAACATGCTCTGAAACCTAATTTATCATGGGAAGGGGAAAAGATAAAATACCACGTCCTTGGATGAAGGTGCATCTTCTGATGCCCTGTGTCTTGAATGTTCACCATGATGCCCTGAACCTGCAGGATTCCTTCTTGAAAAAGCTTCAACAGCGCCTGAGAATCTATCTCGAATATCTTGCCCCACTAAATGGAACAACCAAATCAGAAGAGTAGATCAATAATAAATCTACCAGCAGTTGCATCATCATTAAAACATTTACGCAAGAAAACTGGAAATGTTAATTCCAATAATGCTAACAGTTCAAATATCAAAATAATGGAAGCACTTGGGACAAATAAAATGCAGAAAAGAAGTATTCACTCAAGCTTATTCATCATTAGTTTGTAAGTTCACGTAGATATCACAAAAATCTTCATTTTCAGGTGTTCTTTCTGCTAAACATATATACCTGATGTTTTTAATGGTCTTTCACCAGAAGTTCCGGCCCCTGCATTGCCACTGGGATTCTGAAACGAAATGCATTAATTAGTATATTATCCTTGTAAAAAGATGAAGCAAACCATATTTTCGCAGGCACTTACTCTAGCTTTAGAACTGGTACCAATCTGAGGATACTTCAGTATTGTCCAATCAAAAACATAATCAAACTGGTAACCTGTGGAGATAGTAAGTCAAGAAGTGGATATTGCAGCATATGCCTGCTGAAAAACAGGATACTCGAGAAGGAATTTGACAAGTCAAGAGCACAAATGATTATAATAATAATAAAAATTGCTTACAGACAACTAGAAGATGGACTTCACAACAGAATCACATAGTTTTAGTACTTTTTACCTTCTCGAATAAATAAGTCCCTGAAAAGCCTCTTCAAATAAGAATAATCCGGCTTGTCCTCAAATCTTAATGATCGGCAATAATGAAAATATGATATGAACTCAGATGGATATGATTTGCATAGCACCTGTAAATTATTGCAAAATCATGTGAACATTCTGAGACTCTCACCAGTAAGTAATATAACAGAGGGGGACCGCCAGGTTCACGGAGGGTGTTCTGGGATGAGAACCTCGGGCAAGATTTAGCATCCAGGAATAGAGGAATATAATATGTAATGAATTTAAACCAGAATCCACTGCATCAAATTAACAAAACAGAGAACGACAAAAGAAAAATCTTTATGCATCTTATGCATGAATCTGTTGAAATCATGTTATTTTGTAATTATAGAAGTCTTTATAACTAATGAAAAATATCAAGGCAAGCACCCTTTGCTCATATAACAAGCACTAGCATCAGCATGTAAATCAAGTGGATGTAAAAAGTGAGTCATAGTAGGTTTACAAGGCTGGAAAAACAATAAAATGAATTCCAAGTACCAAGACTTTTAAGTTAGTGGGTCAATGTAGCATTTTGAGCACACTTTAGAAAACATATAAATTTCAAATATGTACAGATGACGCGTGATGCGTACCTCTATCGAAGTTAACATCTTCTTTTCGCTAATCTTGTCATATTTCTGCTTTTTGGTGCCAGCTTTCAGTCCCTGCCAGGGAAGGCTGAGAGAGAATAACAAATGTAGAATATATTAGAAAATGCAAAAAACAATAGTTGACTAAGGATTCAAAGCAGGTATGCGAAATGCCTAACAAATATAAAAAGGTGGGAATCCCCTGTATACTACCAACCTTCCTCTCAGAAAATACATGAGGACATAACCAAGAGATTCCAAATCATCCCTCCGGCTTTGTTCTGCCAGCAAAGTTAAATATGAATTGAATAATCTGATCAGATGAAATAAAAGTCTAACACAGCATACGTTTCTGATTAGGAATAATGCATTAAGTATGGTGCATCACTTACCAACTCCAAGGTGTGTATTAACACTGGCATAGCGAGCAGTACCAGTGAGATTCTTGTTTTCCCTGCAAAAGAATATTGAGAACTTTGCACAAGAAGTATATCAAGGGCAAATACCAAACAACTGTGTGGAAGCATCATGTGTATGACATGCTTCTATACATATCTGACGACCATGACTTTAGGCTAGTGAGCACATTCACAAAAGTACCTGTAGGGTATGTGTTTATGAGTCTGCAGATCCCTATATTTTTTGGCAAGACCAAAGTCGATGATGTAAACCTGCAATTACTACTAGGAATTGTCATGGAAACATATACCACCATCATCCACAGACTAATTAGGTGTGACCAGTTATTGCATTTAACTATTGCATCAATTATTGCAATTAACAATTTGCCATTCACACTCAACAAAAAGTACATGTATATGGAAGATCTACAATTTAACAGTATGGAAAATTTCCTTTAATCACTCAAAAGAATAAGGAAAACATGGAAAGACCATTGCAACCAAATAGAGTTAATACAGCATAGTCTCCTGCGGTGAACATATAAAAAACATTCATCTTGCCCCTAACTCAAAATTGTCTCTCTGTCATGCTAAATTTTTTCTTAAGATGCTTTGTCCTGTTCTTGTTTTTTTAAAAGAGGTGAAGGATGGTTATCTTTTCTTATTCAATCAGAATTGATGTTTCTCATCTAGATAGTTATCCAAATTATGGAACAATTCTACTACAGCGATACTAGAATAACTGTTGTCAATATGATTTGAAAAATACATGATAACAAAATCAAGCAGTAAGCATGTATAACACAAAACAAGGCTAAGGAATTTCGTATGTGAAAAAAAAAATGTTCCTAATCAGTAATCACAGATAAAGTGGAGAACAATCACAACTTTTCTTCTTCCAAAATAAATTCAAGTTCAAAATATGCACGATATAGTTTAACGAGATTTAAAGGAAAATGCTATGTGTATGCGACAGAAGAAAGAATATTTCCATCCTTTCCTCAATGAAATGCTGGATCCAGAATCCTGGAGGATAATGATGCCAGGAAATGAAAAAAAATAGACATATATATATAAACTGAAAAGAAAAACTCCATAAACACCTTGAGCATGCTCATATAATCCAAAAAGTGCATGAGACCCACGAATGATGGGAAGACTAACCCGATTTGCTTTGCGCCCTAAGCCCATCAAAAAGTTATCAGGCTTTATATCGCGGTGAAGAAATCCTCTTGAATGCATGTATTCAACTCTATTAATCTGAAAGTAAAATTGCAAGTTGGTTATTCTAGCAACAGATTGCAGCTAGAATCATAGTCTATAAAATACACTTCAACTACTTACTAATTGATCTGCCAGCATTAATACAGTTTTCAAGGAGAACTTCCTGTTACAATAATTGAACAGATCTTCCAGACTTGGTCCAAGAAGGTCTATAACCATGATATTGTATTCATTCTCAACTCCAAACCACTTCAGGTTGGGAATGCCAGCTGCGATGAACATAAAACAACAACGGTGGTATCGATATGTCAGAAAGTGATATTGTTTTACATTCATAATTCAATGGATTAGATTTCTATAAACACATAGTGTTCAGAATCTTCAGATTAATTTGTGAACATGTACTTGAAAAGAATCGCCTAAAACCAGAAGAACAGAAATAAAACAGAAGACACAAACAGTAGTGTTCCTATCATCGTCATAAAGACACAAGTTCAAGATAAAAATTCAAAATCCAAATCATCATTTAACTCCATAGTTTATAAAGCTAGAAGGACAGGTTAATAACTCAATTTTTATTTTTTTTAATTATTTTTTGCCAAAATATGTAACATGTGTCAAGAATGGCATAGGAATGCAGATATAAGTTGCTAGGGATTAAAAAAAATCACTTAGCATCAAATCAAAAAAACTTCTGAATTGCATATGATAGCGAGACAAAGAAAGACTGCCTTACTTCCTCCTTGGAGAAGCATATAGACTTTTGACTCGTAATGAAGTTGAGGGTGCTTGGTCTTCACAGATTCCTGGTAATTGCAGTAGTTACAATAAAGACTTACAAGTGACAATCATAAATTTTGCGAGAATAATATTAGCTCATATCTTCTCAGGTTTTTATCCTAGAAGTAACTTGCATCTTCTTCACACGAGTGCTTTGAAATTTTAAGAAGTTGGAAATAAACCTAAGCCGTCGTGCATAGACGGAACAGCAAGCTGCATTTGATGACTACTAATTTCTCTCTGTCCTAAGAAAAGACACGTTTAGTGTTTACAAGTTGGGCACAGTTTGCCTCAGTTATACAAGTTCACCATTCTAACATGAAGTAGTAACGAAAATGAATGGTCCACCATCGAATGTTGAGTACAGAATTTGCCAGGAGAATTTAGCCTTTAGGATTACATCATTAAGCGAAAACTTTGTTGGTATCTAATTATCCTACAACACGAAAGGTTGAATTTGTTGTTACATTTCTATGATTCTTGTTTCATCCAAATTATTCCTTCCCACTAAATGCAGGATTATAAATTAATGATAATGAAATTGAGTAAAATTATGGATACATTTAACAGAAAAAATATAAAATCGCTGCAAATGTTGAAAATACTATAAAAAGCCTAATACAACAAAAGTAAGAACAATAACAGATGAAAAGCAATAAACAAGCATACCAGCTTGACGCCTACTTCTTCTCCATTTTGTATGTTGACACCTGTATCGATGAAGCATACATGATCCATGAAGAGGAACAAGAATCCCTTAACAGTAACATAAAAATAACAGAAAAAAAAAAAGATTTAATTACAAGTCTCGTGTAGAAAGAAAAAAGTACCTAAATAGAGTTCACCAAATGAACCGCTCCCAATTTTCCTCCCAAGCTTAAACTTTCCACCCACAGCATGCTCCATCGCAATTGATTTTATCCAACAACTCCCCAAAATTCCAATAGCACCCCCAACACCCAGAACCTAATTTCTTTTTCCCAATTTCAACGGCAGCTCTGGATGAAAAAAAGACCCAGATTACCGCCGATGAAAATCCAACATTTAGGATATAAATCCCCCACCTCCCAAAAACAAAATTACCAAAAAAAAGTCCCCGTACCCCACACTGGATCCAAGAAATAAATAAAAATGAACTGATCAAAAAGTTTCCCTTTTGAGTTCTTAAACTACATCCTCGAACGGATACAAAACCCAAATCAAGAAATTACAATCAATCCTCGTCGATCGAAAAATTACACAGAACCAGAAGATATCTAAACTGATATTAATGATATTCGAAAAGTAACTGTTTTTTTGTTTGGTTTTTTCATCGGAAGTGGATTAATTGAAGTACGATGATTATGATGAAGAAAATTGGGGGAGACAAATGAGCGATAATTGAGGGATTGGAAAGAAAAGAAAAGAAAAAAATAAATAAATAGAAAGTAAGAAAAAAGAAAAGGAAATGAAATAGTTTAGGGAGAAAAACAGTGGATGTATGGTTAAGAAGAGCAAATTGGATATGGGAGTGGTTTGGGGTGGGGTAACAAATAATTTTTTTTTTAGAAAAAGAAAGAAAATAGATAATATACCCACAAGGATTGCTTTGCTAATTATCACTTTAAAGTTTTTCATAAAAAAGAAAAGAAAGAAAAAAATCTCCTCGATCCCGACCCTTCTCGCCAATCGGCCGACCCTATCTACGTAGCTTTACTTGTCAATTATCATTTTAAGACAATCTCTTCCATCTATCATGTATTTAAAAATTGTTAAAAACGAAATTTAAATATTTGTATCCCACATTTTTAAGAAAAGAAAAATATATATTTTATATAATAAACTAATAGTATATTAGTATTTACCAACTAGCTACATATGTAAATGATGTATTAAAAAACAAGTTCACTTCTATTAGTTGGAATGTTATTGATGCAGTCAAATCTAACATTGAAAAATGTAGAGGGAAAAATTGTAACAACGGTCCCTAAGTTTTTCAATTTTTGTAAATTTTATCACAACTTTCAATTTGTGCCGAAAAAAAGTCCATAACATTTCATAAATATGCAGTTGAGGTCCAAATAGATGGAAATCGCCCATTTGACTGTTAGTTGACCAATATTTTGCAAAAAAACCCCGAAATCGAACCTAGAAAACTCGCCACCACTAGCCGTAGATTCCCTCTCCCAACCATCCATCGAATTCCTGAAAACCCAACCCATCATTAAACATTTCGAAAGCCTAAAAACCCAACACATCTCTATCTTTAGATTTGATGTTGTTCCACCATGAATGTGTTCGCCTAGAGTTGGCGAGACTATCACCGATGAAGCGCGACCATGGGTGTGATTGTGGGTGGCAATTTGTGAATTGAGGCCTCGACTAGGCAAGAAATTCTGGCAAATTAGGTGGTCAGCGGTTTTTCTGGATTGGGTAGCCGTCGATTTGTGTTGATTTTGATCTTCTGTGATTTTTTATTAAATCATTTTCTGGTTTTCTGTAGATGTTTGACGATCCTTTTCAGAATCTGGTTTTCAAATGTTTTCTAATTGTAATGTTCAACGGTTTTTCTTTTCGTAATGTTTTAGGTTCTTCCCCTTTGCAATGGAAAATCTGGGTTTAATGGTTTGATGGTGGTGGTGGCGTCAAATTAAGGTTTACAGTGGTGGCGATTTACAGTTTATAGTGAGATTGGTGATTGTCGACGGTTGATCAGTCGACGATGGTTAGTTTTCTGGGTTCGGTTTTGGGTTGGGTTAGGGTAGGGTGAGGTGAGATGAGGTACGAAGATAAACTCTTGAGTTGAATTTTTGTTTTTTGATTTAATTATCCCTTATCAGACAATTGTATTTATGTTACAAAATATAATGTCATCATATAATTGAGGAAAAATGTCACTGCTTAAAATAATCAAAATATCAATTTTATTTTTTTTTTGCAAAATATTAGTCAACTAACGGTCAAATGGACGGTTTCCATTCATTTGGACCTCAAATGCATATTTATGAAATGTTAGGACCTTCGATGGTATAAATTGAAGGTTAGGTTAAAGTCTAAAAAAATTAAAAAGACTAGGGGCCGCTACTACAATTTTCCCTAAAGGGAACAAAAAAGTCAAAAAGGGACGCCTATCTAGTACAAAAGCAATCAACATCACTATAAAAAATCTCCAAATTTTTTACCATTAACTTTTGAAATTATTTGCTTTTTCAATCACCAAGAGCCATTAAACTCTAAGTGCTTGTTTGAAAAAACTTAAAAAGTTGCTTAAAAGATCAAAATTGACAATTAATTTTAACCATACATTATATAAAACCCATAATTACTACACTTTCACCACTCCTTTTTATAGATCAACTTTTTAATCCTCCCAACAAAGTCTATAACCAAGTGATTCTTACAAATTTAACACCCAAAATCTTAAAACTTAAAAACAATCGAATAAAAATCTCAAGTACAATACCTTTTAAGTACACAATATCGGAGAAATATACAACACTCAAATAATATCATGTTACCATGTGTTTCACAAAGAACTAATATTTCTACCCTTTCTTGGAATCAAATGACTATTTTAGCTATTGTCTTGACATCAAAGAAGAATTCAATCCAATGCCTTATTATCTGTTGTGGTTGATTATATCAACGGTAATATGCCATGTGCCTCAAAGATCTAAAAGGAGAGGTATCGAATGGAGAGGATTTTTTGATTTGTGGTGTAGGATTAATGGGGTTCTTCTCAATCTTGGTCTGAGATCGAAGCCAAGACTCGACCACAGAAAGCAAATTAGGCAAATCCTTCAGTTCTTTAAGTTCGGACAGCTTCTCTGACCTCTTCAATACGCCTTCTTGAACATAGACGAGGTCAGTTGCCCATGTTTCCAGCCCATCAAAAATGTGGGTTGCATAAACAATTGTTGCTCCTCTCTGAAATCATGATAATAAATTAATGAACATAACATTGTGGTTCGGAAGATTCCTTAAGCTCGTCATATATTGACAGCAAATGTGGCACCGTAACAACTTCAATCTTGATGAACTTTGAAGTTAGGACTTTACGAGTTATAAAAAAAAAGTACTTAAAAGCGTAATAGAAGATCAGATCTTGATGCTTAATGATCCAAATATCCAATATATGCAGGCACAATTCAACAAGATAAGCTAATTCCCCATCCACGAATGCATAAATAGATCAGTAAACATTACCTTCTCACACTCTTCCCTGAAAAATTCCAGCAAATCCATCCTAGCTACTACATCTAGATCAACAGTGACCTCATCTAGCAGAAGAACCTGGATAAGACTAGTAAGATTAGCAAAAACATCGTCCACTGAAACAATTCTAGGCAAAAGACATTGACACGATTAGACCAAAACCGTGCAATCTACCCACTTCATGCATTTTCTTGCAGAGGATAGATATTGCCGCATTTTCAGCTCTGCAAGCCAAAACTGGATGTTATTCACCCATGCCTAGAGCGTAGAAGCGGAGGAACAAAAATGAAAAGGAATTTGGAAAGCGAAGACACAGCACAAAAAGTGCTAAAAACAAAAATTCTTCCTGAGCTCTACTCAGTGACCTCTCTTCTCATTCTACCACTTTCACCCCACCCAACACCCAAAAAAAAAAAAAATGAATGAAAGGAAAAGATACAATTAATAACGAATGGCTGAGAACAAAAGATAGGTAAATGTAACATATTTATTATTGGATCAACAAGTTACAAGTCTGTAAAATATTTATTATGTTCCCTACAACAGGCTAAATGTGACAAAACATAATATATATTTTTTTCGACAAGTGCTTCTTACTCCTATATATAATTAACATCTCGTGAAAAAAGCAGGACAAAAGGATACCTTATAAGGATGAAGAAGACCCATGCAGATCTGGACTCGACGTCGCTGACCATCAGAAACCTTGTGCATACGCCACTGCAGATCAATATCAAGCAGTTCTATCAACTTCTCTCGCCTAATAGGATCAACCCCTTCAACTGGATCATAACAAGGGAAAGAAAGAGAAATTCAGTTATGTCTTCATTTCTCATCAGGCTCAACCATGTAAATAGTCAAGTATATATTCCAGAGGATAATATGCAACTTAAACTATCATATCATTATGAATAATTTGATCATGCGGAACCAGAGAATTGAAAAATAAATACACTTTCCACACTCAAACTTCTGACACCAGAAAAGCAGAAAGAAATTGATCATATAATGGAATAGTAACTCGTCACACGATTAAAAGCTACACGGTAGTGAAGGTTTCACACACCTCCAAATATCATATGTTCAGCAGAGAAGTCTCCTTGGAGCGGCAATTCTCCCTACGATTTGTTAAAAACAAAGCCATACAGAACCTCAGATTGGCTTCCAAGAACACATATTGACAAAAGACATTATCATGATAAACAATATTCCATAGAAACCACGAACCACCAATGATTTTCTTAAATTCATAAACAAGCACCATTCACAATAGAAAAGAGCAAACTAAATTTAAATTTCCATTTGGTATTACGATGATCAGTTTCCCCCAATGACAAGTGAAATTAAATTAAATCAATCAACGGATGGAATTCTGGTTTAAATTGCTAATAATAACTAAGGGGGTTAAGCAAAATCAAAGCTTAAAAAACTCACAGCAGAACCAACTGCTTTACTCCAAGATTCCCCCAAGTACGCCAAGTCCCCATTGCAAACAAGATTCGTATCGTGAAAAGCAGAAAAATTCAGTACTTTGACCACATCTCTCCCTCCCACCATATGCTTCCCCGCCAAAATCCTCAGCAGAGTCGTCTTCCCTGTTCGATCAATTATCATCAAAAACTATTACACAAGAAAAAATTGTAAAAAATAAACACAATTAAAACTGTCAGTTATAAAAAATGTGAACCAGATCCATTGGCGCCAACAAGGAGACATCGAGATCCGGCAGAGATATTGAGGTTGAAATCGAAGAATAAAGGGGTTTTGTAATCGTATGAGAATTGCATGCCGTTCACTTGTATACAGTGTGATTCCTCCTCCATTTTTCTTCTTTCTTCAACTGAGTATTATGATTTTAGGGATTTCAATTTTTGGGCATTCAATATACAGATTTACGTTTCAGGCAGTTGCTACCTACACCCTTGAGTGCGTGGATCGGAGGGTGGCCACAGATAAATTTTTGGGCATTCAATATATTTTTTCAGAATTTTCTCCTAAATAAACACACCCCATAAAAAATCCAATCTTTTTGTGGGAATTATAGGAAACGAAAATAATTTTTACCTTATCGTCGGCCATAATAATACTGATGAAATAAAATTCCGACGCGGAATCAAACCAGGAGAAGGAGAAGAAGAAGAAGAAGAATTTAGCCTAAATTTCGATTCAAATTTTACCGAAATTTCAATCAAATTTGAACCCTAGTTTTACCAATAACCAAAATTACATTTCACATTATTTCCCAGCAAATTGATAGCAAAAATAAAATGCCTTAAAAAAATCAATGAACGATACCTAAAAGCTATCCATGTGCTCATGACTTTGATCGTTAGGTTAGTGGGCTCACGACTGATGGCTGATTGAACGGTTTCTGGCTGATCGAAGGGTGGTAATTTGGGAGAGAACTGTGTTCATTGGCGGACAGGACATGAAGCAATCGAAGGAAGGAGAACTGCATCTCATGTTTTGTAATGAGCGTGAGAAAGGAAAGGAAACTAAAGGGAAATAAAGGGAGAATAAAACGTCCGCATTTGCGGCATTCATTTTCACGCAGTAAAAATTCATATTTTTTTACAATTTACGGCGTGCACATAACGAACGACGTAAATAATGTAGGTAATTGATCTTTTACGGCACACATTCAAGGCGAGTCGTAAAAAGTCTATTTTTACAGTAAGCGTCAATTGCACGCCGTAACACATGTCGTAAAAAACTATTTTTGTTGTAGTGGATATAGCAACCCCAAATTACTCATTTCATATCTTTTCATCATATATATTAACTTTAAATTCTTTAATCATTTTTGCATTATTTCAAGTAAACACCAAATCATCAACATATAAAGCAACAAGTATATCGGTGTTACCTAGATGTTTCACGTACAAGGTTGGCTCACTTTTGCTTTTAAGAAATCCATGCTGCTGAAAATAGCCATCAATTTGACAATACAGTGCCCTTGGTGCTTATTTTAGTCCGTACAAAGTCTTTTTTTAGCTTATGCACTTTGTATTCTTCTTCCTTTGTGTTGGGTTTTATGGACACCACATATATCCATATTGGTATGATATTGTCCACTTTGGGCCTAAGCTCTCATGGATTTGCTTTTGAAATTTACCCCAAAATGCCTCATACCAATGGAGATATTGTCCTACACTTATAAACCCATCATATTTCCCATGTCTAGCTGATGTGTGACTTCTTTTACTTTCAACAATCCTCTCCTCAAACGAAGGACCAAATCATTGTGGTCTCCCCTCAAACTATAATCAATTTGCTAATCATCTTGTATCGTCGTTATTGTCGCCGCCCCTCGACCAAACGGGACTCGCCGCCTAACCACCATATTTTTTATGTCAGGAAGACTTTCGACACAAGGCTGTAGAGCCTCGGTTCCGTTAACCCGGATTGCCACGTCATCGTCTTTTGCCCTAATTTTAATAATCAAATTTGCGAAAATAACCAAGTTTTTAAAATAAAACATCACATTCGAAATAGTAAACTTCATCGGCAACAAAACTCATTTAAATAACTTAGGATAATTGTTTTAAAATTCAAATATCAAGTTTTTTGAAATAACTGAAACAATGAAGTACGTTAATAATGTTCGAAATGCGTAAATTTCTAAAGTAAATAACTTCGACTATTAATTCATGCCACCACTGCCCATCACACTCGACCGTCTCCGAAGTCTGCAAATATTGTTAAAATAACGATACATCTTTGCCCCTCTGAACATAAGTGCTTTGCCAGTCCCAACTTCGGATCTGATCTTTTCTAAAAATCTATCTCCAACTTGAGCTGTCACAATCCGACTTCTCAAATCTGGCTTAACGGTCAGATTTGCCAATCTAATAGATCCTTGAACTGAAGGGGCTCATACTTCAATTCTTAAATTCTGAAAATCTCGAATCAATTGATCTTGCATTGTTCCCAAAGCTGAAAACTGTCCAACGTTCTTTCTGTTCAAAGCGTCTGCAACCTTATTTGCTTTTACCAGGGTGGTAAAGAATGATACAGTCATAATCTTTTACCAGCTCTAGCCATCGACGTTGTCTCATATTTAGTTCCTTTTGAGTGAAGAAATACTTGAGACTCTTGTGATCGGTGTAAATCTTATATTTACTCCCATACAGATCGTGTCGCCAAATCCTAAGAGCGTGCACAACAGCTGCGAGCTCTAAATCATTAGTCGGGTAATTCTTTTCATGTGACTTCAGCTGTCTTGAAGCATATGCTATCACTTTGCCATTCTGCATCCATACACAACCTAAGCCATGTTTGGATGCATCACTGTAAATAACGAAACCATCAGACCTATCTGGTATGGTCAGCACTTGTGCTGAGACAAGTCTGTTCTTAAGTTCCTTAAAGCTTTGTTCACACTGTTCTGTCCACTGAAACTTAACTCCTTTCCTGGTGAACTAAGTCATAGGACCTGCTATTTTAGAGAAATCCTCTATAAATCGCCGATAATATCCAGCTAATCCAAGAAAACTTCTCAC
>CAIGRF010035633.1:0-14463 GCA_903798235.1 Fraxinus ornus | reverse complement strand
TATATTGGTTTCTCAGGTAGAGGGATATACATTTTGTACGAGGATATCAAGAACTGTCCCTATGAAGATGTGCATGTTCTTTGGTCCATATTAGTGGAATCACATCCACCAGCTTTGCCACCACCAAAATGACGTTCTGACGTACTGTACAGAGCAGGGAGATTACACGCATGTACATAAGATGGAAAAAAATTTACCTATTTAGGTTTTGCTATTTTCGAGTGAGCTCTGTGCAGAATGTCTTAATAAATTATTGAAACTCACTTATTCTGAATATACCGGTCTGTCAAGTTATCCAAGAAATATAAAATAGATGACAGTATTTAGAAGCAAAAACAAGGAAAAAAAGGCTTCATGTTTATAAGGAGCTTCTTATCTGGGAGAGAAATATAGTTGACCAATAAAGTATAATTCATTTTTAAAATTTTGCTTCTTGTTTCCCATTCCAGTTCTAGCAGTTGACACGATAGTTTTGACAGGTTATTCACACCTTTAATATTGAAGAATTACGCACCAAATCGATACCACTTGTTAGAAAATAAAGGAACGAGAATAATATGACAATATCAAAATCAAACAAGAACACAAGATTTACGTAGTAAAATTATACCACGAGCGGAAGAAGAGAATTTATTAATATCAATAATAGAAGATTACAAATTATTGTGTAGAATGTAAGGATTTTCTCAATATGAGTAGTACACCACATATATATAATATAATACTAAGACACTTAACATACTAGGAATATAATACAATGAAGAGTTCAATATAAGGTGAAATCTTAATACAATGGGTAAAAACTAATAATGGAATATTTGGGATGAAATAGGAGTTAAAAAGTGCCAAAAAAAGGGACTTTAAAAGCTGCCTGGATATCACTGCCGCTTGGACGGCATCTTTGCGGAGCTCGGGCGGTAACACCGTCGCTCGAGCGATAACCTAACACCAAGCAAGTGCCAAGGTCTCTATTCTAAGAACTCAAGCGTCTCTTTAGCGTGAAGCGAGCAGCCTTCTAGCGTAATTGTTTCATAATCCATCTTGGACTCCTTCAAGACATCTTCAAGTCCATTACCAACTTTCAAATTGAATTCCAACTTAAATTCCCAAATTGACTTCAACTAAAATTCCCAACTAGACTTCAAAAAGAATTCTCAAGTAGTCTTCCAAATAGAATTCGGGTTACACCCCAATTCTAACATTTAAAGTTAACTAGGGTTTACTGACAAAAGCTAAAGACTGGATTTGGTTTGGTGTTATTCTGTCCATCCAAATATTTTCTGAACTTTAGGAACTAACAAAATCATTCAAACAGAACAGAAATTGCAGAGTTCCTGTAATATCTCCTGAAATAATTTATAAGAAACTAATTCGGAAGATAGATTATCATAAGGCGAAATACAAAAGCAATCAGAAGCTAGTTACAGCAACAATGAAGTGAGTACTTAGACTTGAAAAATGAAGGCAGATGAAAAAGATAATTATGAGCTCATCAGCATAAACATATTATTAATAAGCGACAAAACTTGTCAACAGATTGGAAGGGAAATGATGGATAGTTAAGACTGGCAACTAACCGATGGGCATGACATTCTGCAGTATTTTCTCGAAGTTAGCAATAATCTTACACTACCCATCATCCTTTTACGGCTATCTGGAGAAAACATGAAATGTCATACATGGTCTCTTCTTTTCTGTTATGATTTAACAAAAACAGGAATATTGTAAGCAAATGCTGTTATTCAACAAATTGGGAACATTGTAAGCAAATGCTGTTATTCAATATGTAATTACATTTTCCCCAATCAATAGAAGAGTCACAAACTAGTTTTACATTATTCATATATCTAACTCTGTTAAAATAAAATTTTAGGTTTATGTGGAAAAATTGCATTAGTAGGCTGCAGTAAATGTCATCCTTGTTTCTTTTCCGTTTTAACTAAAACAGGAAATATGGTTACCAACAGTTTACTACATTTTCCAACATGAAATACAAGATCACAAACTATACACATTTTTTTCTCACTAATTCTGTCGACAGTTAGATATCACTATCTGTAACTCAAAGTTGTATCGAATGAATGTGGCCATTCCCATGGTAGTTTTTTGAACCCTTTGATCAGTTGATGTGCTCCCCTGTCAAGCCTATACGAATTTTCTTCTTTTACAATAAATAATATTAGCCGCATGCTTCTTTAAATACCATTGTGATTGAGGATTAACACATAAAATTGTAAAGATAAACAAATTATCCACACAAAATTTGATTTCCAGAGTATCACTTCTCATTTTAAAATCAACCATAAATATGTGACATCAAACAGCAACTTGCCCCCCACCCCACCACCTCATATTGGATCACGAATGTGCATAGTTTTATTGAATGCATCAATGATATTCCGCACTATGGGCAGGAATGATATACCTCATGAAAGTACATCACATGCATGATCCTATTGCCATACAGGGATAGAATTGCCCATAATCATCCATCTTTATCCCTGAAGCCTGCAAAAGATAACATTTTAAGACAAATGAAAACTAAATTGATCAGTAACTGAATCATAAGCGTAGTTATCTTCTGGCGTCTCCACAAAGTTTAGATCAGAAAAGGAGTACAATCCCAGAAGCTTTCCATTTGTTCTATTCAATCTTCTAATGTTTCGTGTTACTGTAACCTCGAACTGAAATCTATGTTATAATACTAGAACTACAAAGAAGCTACTAAGTTGGCAGCTTTTGATAATGATAATAACATGTAATTCAATAAGAAAATAAACAAAAATGCTTAACGGAACAATTAAGCAGGTTGATTCAGACTTTTCCTTGAGGATTTCTATTTCAAAAGACACAACTTACATCTTTACAAGGCAGAAGAAGAGTAACGTTCAACCACTCCTGGCAGCCATTCTTTAAAGTATTTTAGGCCAACTACCTCAGCATGAGACAAGGCACCTAGAGGAGTATCAGTTTTCTACAAGAATAAGTTAGTGATAATTAATCATGGAACTTCCTCTTCAATCACTGGCTATGAAAAATTAGAACAGAATAAACATATATATCCTTCTTGAAGGGAACAGTAGTTCGTATCACCATCTTCCACGTGTGATCCCCTGACCTAGTGCACAATATGGCATTTTTCAAATTAAAAAACTCAGAAAGAGGAAGATCATGTATAATGCACGGCAAGTAGACTCGTGTGGAAACCACAATATTTGCTGCATATAGTTCTCAAGGAAAAAAAATGCAAACTTTAGAAAAAGTGCAAGCTAAAAGAAAAAAGTCAAACTCCTCTCTTGAACAGAAGATGGTCATGAAGTGCACTTGAAGCATCTGACTTAAAAATATAAGATGAAATCCTTTCCATAGTCATTGTTCATAACATCTTTCTTCCTTGAGCATCAGAAGTAACTTGCCTCCATCCCATATTAGCAATACTCTTACCCTGCTTAGTTAGCCGATAACCCTATTGGAATTACCAAAACAGCAATTAGCATCTTCTTCTGTACGATGATCACAATTAAAAATCAGGAAATTAACAGGAAGCATGTCATAAACTCAATATTTTATTATTAATTTATGGCATAGGAAGTAAGAAGCAATACAAAATGCAGAAAATAAAAGTCTAAAAGAACCAAAGTTTTAAGAGATGCACTGAAAAGAAAAATATATAAATAGAAATGCCAATTTTCATTATTTAGGATCAGTGATGAGAGTAGTTGCAGGTGCAAGAATTGAATGTGGCCAAGTCTGTGACATCTTATCGCAACGACATCAACAGCGACAGTCGTTGCCAAAGCAAACCAACAAATTACCTTATGCTAGATGACACTGGCACATCTATATTCAGAAAACAGTTTTGATGATAAGTTTTATTCTTGATTTTGACCAGTATTGTGCATTTGTGCTGTTTATTGTTAAGCAAGCTCATTGACATTGCTCCTCCCTCCAGCCCTGGAAGTTAGCAATCCAGTTAAGTTAGAAATTTTAAGTTGTCTAATAATCCCACCCTTTCAAGACGCATCAGATGAAAAAGTCTTAACAGTTTGTAGATTAACCTGTTAATTACATACTAATCTAATATAGATTTACACACGTACATAACACCCTCATATTTTTGTATTGTCAACACATTTACCTATCAAAAATGAATATAATGTAACCAAAATCGAGGTAACTAGGGAGGTGCCGACATGCTCTCCTTCATACTTTCAGAGCTAAATTTTGTAATATGAACCTGACTATTTCTGCTATGAGGTTAAATTCAAAAGGCTTGGATTAAGTAAAGGAATTCTAGGGTTCAACAGCCTGGACTATCCACTAGAGAAGCCTGTCATTTGAGCAAACCAAAATGAATTTACATGCTTGAATTATTTGTGATAATTCTTACGAACTAGAAAGCATTTGGACATCATTAGTGATTTCCCCTGGCTTAACAGAAACAGCATTTCCCCAAGTAATGCTATGACTAACAACCTACTTATCCCGGGGAATCACAAAACACCATGAGGGTAAGAAATAACCCAAGACATCATTATTAGGAATTTCCAAAATAAATAGGGATGTCAACATTTGAGATTATTTCTTAAAATTCAAACTATCATCAAAGAACTAAGAATAACAATGCTTTTGGACATGTGTCTATTGTATTATATATCAACAATAAAACTTTTAAGCCGTAGAAACAACGATAAACAAGAGAAAACTCTTAAGTCTCCCAATTAAGCAAGTAAGCTAATTATATTATTCAATACAAAATTAGACAGATGAATATAAAAACACACTAGACTCGTAATGTTAATATACATACGATGACGTGGACGAGAGCACGCAACCCTGGGACATCGATTCAATCGTCATTGGTCGCCGTAGCTGTCGGCCGATAGCCGAGATCATTACGACATTTTTCATCTTCCGTTTTTTTCACCCTATTCTGCTGCAATTCAAAGAGGATTTTGTGTAGAATAATGATTATAATTAATTCATTTTGAACATAAATGATACCGCAATAGCAAAAGGTGTCGTGGTGTAGTTGGTTATCACGTCAGTCTAACACACTGAAGGTCTCCGGTTCGAGTCCGGGCGACGCCACTATTTCCTGCCTCTTTTTAAAATAAATTTTTTTTTTTTATATTTTCTTATTTTTATTTTCAGTTGGGAGGGAGAGTTATTCCCGTCTCCGCCGCCCACTTACTCCTCCGAGCACCTCCTACCGCCACCCAGGTATACTAATTTAACTTACCACATGGAGGCTTCGATTCCTCGTCGTTGCTTTAATTCTTCTACTTTAACCCAATCTCGCCAGTCCAAAACACAATTTAACCTCTCGCACCCTGTTCTTCTCCCCGCACGCCTTCAGCTGCGTAAGTCGCATCTCCTGCAAACCCTCGCTCCACTAATGGAATCCCGCTCTCACTTAATAGTCCCTCATGCCTTCGACGACAATGGGTCGCCTTCGGTGACGAAAGAACTTGGTAATTACTCTTCAAGTTTAATGTATTTGGCATAGTTTTCATTGGCACAATTTTTGTTTTGTGATTACTGTTAAGCCATTTTGGGTACGACTTAACCTTAAATCCGGGTTTTAACACGAGGGGGCCCAACTGGCTATAAATCTACTAACCATGTTTTAGCTTAGCCATGTCGGATACAATTAGAATGCGTTAGCAATGGAGGTCGGTTATGAAAGGAGGAGTGGCATGTAATGACTCTTATTGTATCGCTAAGCTAAAGCTTAATTTATGGGTTTATAACCAGTTAGCCCCCTTAAAAGCTGGTTGAGTTTACTCATTAGAATTTTTTTTGGATTTTTGGTGATAATATTAATTCTTGAGAGATGTAGGCAGAAGAGTTGGAGAAGTGAAGAGGGTTACAAAAGAGACAAATGTATACGTGAAGATTAATCTGGATGGTAATGCCGTGGCTGAAAATAATACAGGGATACCATTTCTGGATCACATGTTGGATGTGAGTTTTCCTTTGTTTTCTGTTTAATGGTTAGTTATAATTATTTCTCAACAATGATTTGTTTTGTAGGATAAAGTTTTTGGTTTTATATATAGTCACGACAGTTTCGGCTATGAAAATTATTTGTTAAGTTTGATGTCAATTTCAATGGGTCTAGCAATGAATTGGAGTGGAGAAAAAGAAATCTTGTAGTTGGTGTTTAGTGGAACAAAACTTAGTTTGTTGTAGACTTGTAGTAGTGAGTAAAATGATGTGGGTGTTAAGTTTATTCTTAGAATATCAATCTGATTTTATGCTAATAGTTCGATTATCATTATGTTTCTCAGCAACTTGCTTCGCATGGATTGTTTGATGTGCATGTGAAGGCTACCGGGGATACACACATTGATGATCATCATACCAATGAAGATGTTGCCCTAGCCATTGGAACAGTGAGTTTTAGATAATTTTACACTTTATTTCATAATTTTGTGATCCTATGATTAATGCTTAGACATCACGTGGACCTCACGTGTGTGTTTACTGGAGAGGATTGGATAGTAGAGAGGAAGAAAAAGATGCTAATATCCTGTTTGTAATACTATCTAATTTTTCCAAATAAGGTGTATGTGATGTGCTATATGTTCTCTGTCGCTGATCTGTGTGCTATTGTTTCTGAAATCCCTTCTCAGCTTATGATTTATGGACGTTGCAACGGTCTTGTAATTCCAGCCCTTCATTAATGAGAGTTCGTGACTACATTTACCTTACAACTATCAGTATGGATTTGTTCTTAGTCATTAATCAAGATTTTTGGTTGATTTTTAGCTTCTATGTTTATACTTCTCCTTGTCTACTTCTCCTTGTCTCTGAAGTCACACGATTGTTTTATCTATAGAGAGTGATTTTGTGGTCCAGTAGGTAGGTTAAAGATTCTTGTAATATGTGATGAGTGGTTTAAATTTCTAGAAGCCTTCAACTAGTGGATTTTACTTGAAAAGTCATTTATTTTTTGCCTGAAATTTTTTGGCAGTACATATTGAAATTGGCAGCTCTAAATGTGTGGATTTATTACATATTGTAATATGTGATGAGTGGATTTATCCATGCAGGCTTTTCTGCAAGCACTTGGTGATAGGAATCAACCGGTTTGGAGACTTCTCAGCTCCACTTGACGAAGCACTAATACATGTTTCACTGGTATGGTAACACTTCTATGAAGTAACTTTCCGCCAATTTGATTATTTTCCATCAAATTTAAATTTAGAAAGTGTCTGCCTTGTCGACTTGGACAATGTACGGGATAATCTCTCATCAGCATCCTTGAATTCTATTTAATCTGATTAAGTGAGTATGGTGGATTACCTTTATGAGAATGATACTAAAATCATTAATGCAATCAATCTTGGATACATAGAGGCAAAGTACTAGGTATAACAAGATTAGAGTACTTCCTTGACTTTCTGTTATGGTGTTCGTCCCAAGTTATGTGGTCGGTTTCTGTAATGAAAAATATATGTAATCTTTATATTCTTGTTTAACTATACTGTAGGATTTATCTGGAAGACCACATTTGGGTTATGATCTACACATACCGACAGAAAGAGTTGGTACTTACGACACTCAGGTAATTTGAATTCTATATTTAGTTCAATATTTATGGATGAATTTACTTGAAATTTTCTTAATGTTTGCTAACATGATTGTGTTCTAGCGATATGGTTAGAGTCAGCCAAATTCGACACGATTTGATTTTCATTTTTTCTTAACAGAACTATGTAAAGATTGTTTTACTACGACTTTGTTTTGCTTTTAGCTGGTGGAGCACTTCTTTCAGTCCTTGGTCAATACCTCTGGAATGACACTTCATATACGTCAATTAAGATTTTCTACTCATATTTCTGATCTTCAATGATGGTTAAGCATAATGATGTTCTTTTGTTCCAATTGATAGTGGATAACAATTTCTTAACATGGAGGCACCTTAGATAATTTACTTACCTTTACCAGAGAAGGACGGGCAGCTATCTAAAACTAGTCAGTGCAAAGCTCATACATTTTGGCAATATTGATGAGAAGTGCATGTTTGGCCAAGCTAAAAAGTTAACTTATAATTAACTAAGTTTTTCTATTTGATAAATATTATATATTGTAAATGAGTTAATTACTTATTGAAATAATAGGAGTTACTTATAAAATGAGTAACCTTTTCTTTTTTACTAAATAACTTATTCAAGCATATTTGTAATTACATCCTATTTTAATTCTTACAATTGTTGCAGCATGTACTATGGTTTTCTTTTATACGAGGAGCATGTGTATTATCTCAAGTTTTCCATTTGGTTTCATGTTAAGCATCTGTTTGCCAAATTTATAAATGATATATAAAGATGAAAGGTAGTGGGCCCCACGAAATATGCTGTTGAAATTAATGTTTGACTTTGACTGTATTTATAAATCATTTATAAATTTGTATCCAAGTGGAGTCTTAAGTTGTATATCAATATATTTCTGAATGGGAACAGCTTGCTGGGAGAAATTCTCACCATATCATTGAGGCAACCTTCAAGGCTTTTGCAAGGGCTCTTCGTCAAGCTACGGAATATGATCCACGCCGTCGCGGAAGCGTGCCAAGGTTTGAATTTCTTTTATTTACTCGAGAGATATGTATAGTTTTGTGGCCACAGATTTTGGACACGTAGTGACTCGTAAAATGAATTATGACAAGATCTTAGCTTCTTTAATAGTGTCCAATACTATTCAATCTCCTACCAAAAAGGCACTAAAATTATAGGTGCGTAGCTGAGAAATTAATCACGCGTGCAACATTTAGTGGTGTTGATTCAATGACCCCTCAAAGTTTACATGCAAATATGTAGATTATGTGAAGCTGAACTCGAAAACTTGTGTATACAGCTCCAAAGGGGTTCTGTCGCGTAGTTGATTCCCAAAAGCCATGTCGAAGGGGGAATTATGGTAAGCATAAGTTGATAATGATAAATTCTATCATGAACTATACAATGAGCTTTTCTTGACTCTGTCTCCTCCTAGCAGGCATTCTCAAGTCCTAGCATTGCTGTTGTAATACAAGTTGGGAATTATCAGATTGATTGCCTTTTTTCTCTTACAACGATGTGTGATTTGTATATTTTATTCGAGTCCTTGGAAACTCAGAGAAATGCCCTTGTTGTACATTACTTGCCATAAAATTTAACTATTAAGATAAATTTGTAATTTGAGAAATTCTTCGTTCTTTATTTAGCAAATTTGAAGGTACATTGTAGTCTTAGATATTTAATGAGCGAATTTAAACAATGCTTTCTGTTGGTCAAGCTTGTGGCTTTATATTGTGGAATGCCAATCTGTTGGAACAAATTATATGCAAAAATCAAGTTACATTTGGATGATTGAACACTGGATTTCACCATCTAATGCTACCAAGTGTGGAAATGAAATAAAAATCGTGGAAATGAAATAAAAATCGTAAACATCAAATTGATATTAAGTGACACCCTCTTCAACAGATAATAAAAATCGACGTGTGCCCCCATGGGCATGGTGCATTGGTAAAGTAGGAGGGTTTTCTACGGAGTATCGGAGATTTGAGTCCTCGCGGTAGCTGGAAGGTAACATTTATGTTGAAAGACAGATGTTCAGTGAGGTCAAAGTTATGGTATGCTTTGTCGCCCCTTTGGGGGTCATGTCCGCACGCCGTAAAGAGAAGTCCACAGGGAGGAGAATTGCTTCCCGAATGTCCTGTCCAAGTGTGTATAAGTTGTGACCGTATCCAAATTTGCTTGAATGGCAAACTAGGAGGGAAGACTGCCATTCCTTAGAATCAGTTATGCGAAACTTGGATATATGAGTCCGGAATTAAAAAAAAAATAAATAAATAAATAAAAAATAAAAAAAAATAAAAGAAAAAAAACCCTACCAATTACAATTACAAAAATTGAAATTGTGCGTACACATCAAAATTCTAACCTAAAATCGATTAGAAATTTGCAAATGATTTCTGGTGTTTCCCCTTATTTGATCTTGATTTCGGCACTTGAGAAAATTAGTTAAAGCCCATTAAAAATCAGCAAACGTATTTTTCCTTAACTAAAAGTCGGCAACTGGTGCTCTACCGGATTTATGTGCTATTCAGTGAATTTTTTTTCGGGCAATTGGTGGCTACCGGTGGAGACGGGCGGCGGTGGAAGGAATTCTTGTAATATTGAGGGGGGAACCGTGTAATGCTTGGGAGGATGCGAGAGAGATGGGATAAAAGGCCCATAAAAGAAGAATTTTTTAATTATTTATTAAAGAGTTAATGCCAACTAGATATTCCATGTAGATTGCCAAGTCACCCCTGTTCCATTATAAATAACATTACTCAAGTTTATATATTTTGTGTTACACAGAAGCAATGGAGACTATACACATAAATGAAAAGTAAAATGGTGCCTTGAACTAGTCATCTACAAGTAGTCAGGTGGCAATTCATGCATCTAAACAAGTGAAGCAAGATTCTCATTCTATAAAAATTCTTCTGCTTTATTTAAGTCGCTTAAGATTTCAGACGTAATCTCCTCTGGTAGGGTAGCAGATGGGCCTGCCTTCGAGTAGAAGCTGGCAAGATATCTGATGGCCTTCTCAAGCTCAACATACGATTCCTGCATCGAGGGTGAAATGACATAAAATAACGATAATCAACTCAACCAAAGATAAATCGTTGATCTAATAATGCCCCCCAGATCTTCAGTCCTGCAAAACAAGTTTCAATTTCTTTTTCCTTCTTAGTCATGTCCACCATTAATCGTCCAACCTATCAAATATGTCTTTTTGTTTGTGAAATAATTATCATGTCGTTTTTGTGTGGGCAATTATTTGTTTATTACTCACCCCATTTGAGGTGAGATTGTGCCGTTTGTGAAAATTCCCGAGAACAAAACAAATAGTGGAAACAAACGACATGTCAAGTCAAGCACTTATTTTGCAAATACAATGAATAGAGAGAAAAATGGAAAGAAAAAACATATTTTTGCAGAACGAGAGAATGAAAAGTGAAAACTTATGCAACAAAGAAAGGGTTACGTATAATCCTACAATTGACTACTCTACCCCTTTCCAACAAAGAGACATAACATACTATTTAACGCAAAGAGAACCAGTAAAATGAACAAGATTTAACTCCTTTTTCTTCTTTAATTCTGTCCACTATTCCTCATTACCAAATATATCACATAAATGGCCGAATAATCGTGCAAATTTCAAATTCTTCTAGCCTCTCTTTTTAAGAATTGACGCCAGTTCTATGCCTCTTATTTGTTTTCTTGTTTATCAGATTTATTTGTGTCTTAAGCATAGTTGTCTGCAGCAAAATAAAGAGCCTATTCTGCTATTTTTCATCCATAACAGTTAGTCAAACAAATTTACCTCATTGACAACTGTTTTTTGCCCTCTCCACCCATTCAAATATTCTCTAATTGACTCCTTCGCCGCATCAGCTGTTCGTCTAAACTTGGCAATATCCTTCGAATCTTCCTTTAGTGATTCGCGAAGTGTCTTCACCACCTCTCTCGCTGATTTTAAGTAAGCCTTTGGCAAAACTTTTCCAGATTTCGTCTTCTCATTAGGATCGAACAAGGACTTCATAGTCTCGAGCACTCCATCTTTATCATCCAAGACATTTGACTCTTCCCCAGCCCAAGCAGGCAACTCGACTAACTCGCAGTTCGAGTTGAAAGTTGCACATGAAAAAATGGCGCCACATCCTAAAACAAACTGGCGACGAGATGATGCTTCTTCAGACGAGAACATAGCTTGACAGCTGAATTGCAGTCTATCTGTTTTGTTGCGAGAACAAGAGAGCAGCTAAGGACAGGGAATAAGGACAACAAGGAACAAATGCATAGCAACAGAAGAAGACAAATAAAACATCTCAAAGATCAGTAAATGAATCACTACGAATTTATGTGTGTTGTTTTCATTTCATTTATTGCACATGTAAATGGGAATTACAACTTAAATCCATAAAAACGAGATTACTGTGAAACTTAGGCCCTAAAAAAGGTACTAAAACCTTCTAGCTGGTCTTAAAATCTTGGTATCTGCCTATAGCCGCATGAGTCCCTCAAATCTTTCCTCAATTGACTAATCACACTCCTACTCGCACTCGCAGAACCACAACAAGATGAATCAAAGGCCCCCGTAAAACCTGTAAATCTGGATTATCAACCAAGCTCGAATTCATGGAAAAGATGGAAATTTAAAAACTGCTGCAGAAACTCAAATCCAAGATGCCAATCCTTATATAATTTCTGCATATATCATAAAATATAATAAAGCATTACTTGAATCGAACTCACCAGGTTTGCTACTATCCGCAACTGAATTATAAATGACAAGTGGATACATCTTCGTTGCAAGAAAAGATGCCATATTTGCTTTTAATCCTACCAAAATTGAGTGGCAGATTCTTCTTGACTCGTTGTACTCGATGATTCAGCAGAATATCTACACAAAATCGTAAAAGTTAAAATCTTTCCCTCTACAAAGCAAAAGTTTTAGAAATAATGAAACCCACAATTTTAATCCTGAAATTTCCAGCAGGTAAATAAATCGAAAATAAAATCAAAACACATGGAGCTCTTAATAAAGGTGTCTGAATATATTTTTTCATTTTTTACTTTAAGTACCCGAGCAGAGTACAGAAGTGTACCTTTCTTGTTTTTGGGTCCAACCAGAAACAGCCTCCAGAGTTCAGTTTGATCTTTATTTTATCCAAAATGAAAGTGAAAGACATT
Source organism: Fraxinus ornus (assembly GCA_903798235.1). Lineage (NCBI taxonomy): Eukaryota > Viridiplantae > Streptophyta > Magnoliopsida > Lamiales > Oleaceae > Fraxinus > Fraxinus ornus. Next base: position 1,726 of record CAIGRF010035633.1, on the reverse strand, counting down.
TCATAAATTACTGGGGGTAAACTAGTCTTTTAAAAAGATTAGGGTGAGTTTGGTTTTGATTTCAGTTTTCAATTCATTTTCAGTTTTCTATTTTTGAGGGTCTATTTTAATATTGAAGTTCAGTCTGTAGAGACTAACGGATTTGTGAATCTAATTGATTGTACAAGAGCATGATCGATCAGAAAGTCTTCTTGTATCTGAATTTCTACCAATTAAGAGCCTTGATTTCATTATCTTTGGTAAGTACTAGACTTAAATTTCATGTAGAATAGAAACTCAGGTTGTTGGTTCAGAATCATGAATTGGATTTCTCTAATGATTGTGCAGCATCTAATACTTCGTTGGATTTACTAATTGGTCTGGCAGCATCTTAATCATTGAAAAGAAAGAATAACATGTCAAATCTCTTGAAAATTGGATCATCTATCAAACATTGATAAATTAATTTATTAGTGCTGTCATTTTCTTTCAACTTTAGCTTAAAGCTCTCTAGAAAATTTTCAGTTATCCCTTGCACAGGCCATAGCATCCAATTTCCATCAGGATTCTACCCCAAAAGAGCAACTTGGTGATATCTTAGACCTTTTATCATCAAGAACTTTTGGCATGATCTTTCTACTAACTTTTTGCCTTTATGATCTAATAAAATTTCACTCAACATTGGACAACTAAATCAACTTGAGCACAGCATTTGGGAGTTGCCTACGTGATCATATAACTTGTCGATCAGTACACAGAAAGAAAGGGAAGAGGAATAAATAACTTCAATTAGTTCATTTAGAAAACTTGTTAAGCCATAGTCACTCGACCAAAAAGTGAAAATTGCTTCAATTAGCAGCTGAATCAAAAAAATTGTGTCAATCAATTCCAATTCAGGCTAAAAATTAAACACTTGAAACTTTGATATCTTGCCAGAATCCTTCATTTTGAGTCAGTAGTTGAACCATAGTCTCTCAACCAAAAAGTAAAAATTGCAAATCATAAAAAATCAATATAAATGGCACTTCAATTGCCTATATGTATCGATTGCTTGTTTTGCTAAAAGCTTTTGTTTTGAAATGTGCAAAAAATTTATTTTCAACAAAGTATATTGATCACCACCTAAACAAGCAGAATGACATCGGAAGAACTCATGTCTGATGAATAAGTTTCACAGGCAAAAACAAAGCTAGTTCTACAAAATTGTAACTGGTTGATTTATACATATGATGGTCCAGCATATCCATCATACTGATTTTCTTGGAACAAACTTTTCATATGGCAACCAAAATCTAGTATAAAACCCTGCCCAGATCAAAAATCATATGTATTTAACCCAAAAAAATTAAACTTGAACTAACTTTTTAACCAAGCCCAGAAAATTTAAGAAAACCCTCGACAAATAAACTCATTTTTTTCCTTTTAACATCAGAATCCGAGGAATATATAATGGCTCAATCTGGCTGAAATGTACAATCAACGAGAGTAGAAATAGATAATTACTCACCTGATTGTCGGAATGTGGTGGCCGGAATAGAAGAGTGGTCGCTGTAGGTGTGGGAGTGGATAAATAATATGAAAAAAATTTAAGTGCTAATTTCATATAAAAATTTATTATAATATATTTTGGGAAAAAATCAAAAGTAACGTGTTTAAGTTTCTAAATTCAAAAATCAGGTTTATAGTTTAAAAATTCAAAAATCAGGTTTTTTATTTATTTTTACTAAATAAAGATAATAAAGTCACA
>CAIGRF010035542.1:0-17956 GCA_903798235.1 Fraxinus ornus | reverse complement strand
AAAAAAAAAGAGCCGGCTCGGCTCAGCCTGTCAGGCCGGAGCCAAGCCTCATTTTTTTGGTCGGGCTTTGCTGGCTCGGCTCGGGCCAAAAAAAGCTCGAGACAAGCTCGGACTTTTTTTTTTAGGCTCGGCTCGTTGACATAGTTAGGGGCGGGACAAGTCCACTACCCCATTTATCGCACCATTTATTTTTTTCTTTTTATTTTTTGCTTTTATTTTTTATGTCTTTAGCCCTTGTTTGGTACACATTAAATTTTCATTCTCGTTCTTTTACTAATTTTCAACCACACATTTTTCAATAAAATAATATTTTCCATCACATCAATAATTTTTTCTCCTTTTTCAACCACACATTCTCTATCAATTTATTATTCCAGAATATATTCTTCCAAAATAATGTGGTTTAGTTAGTAAATATTATTACTTTTTTACTAATTTGTTAAAAACAACTTATGTTCACTTTAAAAATGATGATAAATTTATTATTTTTGTTCGATAAAAAACTTAAATTCAAAATTAACTTTAAATGGGGCGGGGATTATGTTTCCCATCCCCCGCCCGTATCCGCTTCGCGGTAATGACCATCGCCTCGTCCCTGCTTTTTTTACCTGATTAGGCGGGTAATCCCAGTCCCATTCGGGGTCGGCCCCCATAGGTATCGGGTTGAACGGATTTTTTTGCTATCCCTACACGTATTATTAAATTAGTGTCAATAAATGTTGGATAAAATCATTCATATGATGGTTCTCAACTCTTGTGACGTTTACTATAACTTTTTATTGATTCAAGCTTTAGAGGGCCTATGTTCGGGAGTGCCATCTAACGCTTGATTGTGAATGCGGGAATAAATTTCAGGAAAGGACCATGAGAAAGATAACAAAAAGATCTTGGCCTTTGAATAAACGATGTACTACACTAGCCAAATATGAATTATCAGCACATATTGATGAAATCCGAATGACAATAGCAAATATGAGTGTGGTCAGGAATCTTCAAAATACTACACTAGACACATGATGAAATCATACCAAAACTAAGAGAGTTCTAACAATTCACCACACTCCAATTGTGGTGAGTAAATTTTTTATATATAGTTACAAAGCTAAGTTATAAATGGTAATTACAGTAAAAGTGGAAATAAGAAATATGTACAAATCAGTCTCCTAAGATCAAGGCAACGTATCCTTGACACCCTCCCCCCCGCAAGCTGAGCGTTGGGTTTGAACGAACACGAAGCTTGGTACGAAAGAATTCAAAGAGAGATCGAGAGACACTTTTGATAAAGAGGTCGGCAATCTGCAGATGAGATGGCACATATCGGGTGCGAAGTTTGCCAGCAACAACAAGCTCTCGAAGAAAATGGTAGTCTAATTCAACATGCTTCGCCCATTTGTGATAAACGGGATTAGAACTTAGGAAGATCGCACTTTTGTTGTCACATAAGAGAATGGGCTTCTGGGAAATGGAAACCTGGACATCATGAAGTAGATGAGTGACCCAAAGAAGTTCAGCTACAGTAGTGGCAAGGGCGCGATATTCGGACTCACAGGTAGAACGGGAAATAATGGGTTGCTTCTTAGCACTCCAAGAAACCAGATTATTGCTAAGATAAATACAGTAGCCAGAGATGGAGCGACGAGTATCAAGACAACCAGCCCAATCAGTGTCAGAGTAAGCAACGAAGGTATCGAAAACAGCTGGAGGGTGAAAAGAAAGACCAAAGTGAAGTGTGCCCTTAACATAGAGTAAAATGCGCTTGACTGCAAGAAAGTGATCTGTAGTAGGGGCATGCAGGAATTGGCTGACAGAGTTAACAGCATGAGCAATGTTAGGGCAAGTAATGGTTAAGTACTGAAGAGCACCAACTAGAGATCTGTAGAGAGTGGGGTCTGAGAAAGCAGGTCCACCACTAGTCAGATACTAAGAGACGACCATAGGAGTGTGAACCGGCTTGTTGTCAAGTAACTTTGCACGAGTCAGAATATCTTGGGCATATTTAAGCTGACTAAGAAAGAGACCATCAGAAGTATAAGTAGCTTCCTGACCAAGAAAGTAGCTGAGGGAGCCCAAATCCTTGGTGGAAAACTCAGAATTGAGCTTGCGAGCAAAGCGACCAAGAAGAGAAGAGTTGTTGCCGGTGATGATGATATCATCAACATACAAAAGCAGATAAATAGTGTTAGACTGCTGATGAAAGACGAAGAGAGAGGTGTCTGCATGGCTACAAGAGAACCCCAGAGTAAGAAGAAAAGAACTGAAGCGTTGAAACCAGGCACAAGGGGCCTGTTTGAGGCCATAGAGAGCTTTCTTTAGTTTGCAAACATGATTCGGATATCGAGGATCAATGTACCCAGGGGGCTGTTTCATATAGATACTTTCACTGAGAGTTCCATTAAGAAATGCATTTTTCACATCAAGTTGACGGAGATGCCATCTGTTTGTAACAACAAGAGAGAGCACAACGCGTACAGTAGTAGCTTTGACAACAGGACTGAAAGTGTCAGTGTAGTCAAGACCAGGTACTTGGGTGTAGCCTTTGGCTACAAGTCGAGCCTTGAGGCGCTCAATGGATCCGTCAGGAAAATATTTGGTCCGAAACACCCATTTGGAACCGACAATGTTGGTGTTAGCCGGTCTAGGGACCAAAATCCAAGTGTAATTATGTTGCAGAGCCTAAACTTCTTCATCCATGACAGCAAGCCATGCAGGATTCTTAGAAGCAGATTTGGATCCTTTAGGCTCAGTGGAGGCAAGAAGAGCAGTGAGCAATTTAGAGGATCCCAAAATACTGAGATGCACTGGATGGCGAGTCTTGAAAATGCCAGCTTTAGCTCGTGTGATCATGGGATGAGAACATATGAGGAGCTAGAGCAGGAGTTGGAGTAGTGAGAAGTGGAGTAACAACAGATTCAACAGAAAGCGGTTGAGGCTCCTGAGAAGGTGAAGAGGGACCTGCAGAAGAGTCAGTAACCTGCAAAGACTTGTTCAATGGATCAGTACAGATAACACATGGGTTAGACCTGGATGAAGTAATATGCGAAGAATGATGCAAAGGGGACACTGAGTGTGGGTCAGGATAAGGTAGGCTCGGTTTAAGAAAATTTGAAATGTGGAATGAGGAGATGGGCTGGGCCTGAGAGCTATCTCTAGAGGAAAATTGGTGTTCATCGAATTGGGCATGTCGGGTGATATAAATCTTGGAGGTAGCGGGGTCAAGGCAGCGAAATCCTTGATAAGAAGGACTATATCCTAAAAAAATGCAAGGGATGCTGCGAGGAGAAAATTTGTGGGGCATATGATCACACAAACAAGGATAAACATGACAACCAAAGGGATGAAAATTTGCATAGTTTGGTGATGAACCATAAAGAAGCTGAAAAAGGGATATACCTTCAAGAAGCGGTGTGGGCAAACGGTTGATGATGTAGGTCGCAGTGCTGAAGGCGTCAACCCAGAAACGAGGAGAAATGTGGGAATGGAAGAGGAGTGCCAGTCCCATCTCAGTCACATGTCTGTGTTTTCTCTCAGCGCACCCATTCTGAGCTGGTGTATACGTGCAAGAGAGTTGATGGTGAATACCTGAGGTGCTAAGGTATGCTTTGAAGCGATTGCTTGTAAATTTATCACCACCATCACTTTGAAATTTTTTTATACCACTGGAATGTTGATTTTCCACAAATTTTTGAAAGTGAATAAAGATATCATAAAATTCAGATTTTAATTTCATAGGATAAAGCCAAGTGAAACGGGAATAATCATCAATGAATAGTACATAGTAAATAAATCCCGAATTTGATTTGACGGGGGATGGACCCCAAATATCGCAATGTATAAGATCCAACACATTAGACGATAAACGATCATTGCGAAAATAGGGCAAGAGATGATTCTTTGCAACTTGACATGTGTCACATAAAGCATGAGAAGGTAATAAAGAGATAAGATAAAGAAGACCGTTTTTATTTAAAGAAGAAATAATAGAATGATTATATGTCCAAGACGAGCATGCCATAAATCGTATGAGGCATGTAAAGCTCTATTTTTAAGAACGGAAATAAAAGCGGAATGTCCACGCTCCAGCACATATAAGCCGCCATCTCTGTTACCTGTTGCCACCACCTTTTCCGTTTGACGATTCTGGATAGAAAAATGATTATTAGTAAATGTAGCCGAAAGAGGAAAATCAGATGTTAATTTGCTAATGGACAAGAGATTTTTTGTTAGAGGGACGACTAAAACATCTAATAAGTCAAGTGTTGGGGTAGAAGAGATGGTATCGGTGTGGGTAATGGGTAGGGAAGCACCATTCCCAACAATTACTTGGTCCTTACCCATATAATTAATGGCTTGATCCAACTGGGAGAGATTTGGTGTCATATAGGCCGAAGCTCCTGTGTCCGGTACCAATTGCTGGGCTCAGGCCCATTAACAGAACATGAGTCGTGAAAGGCCTTTACTAGGTGGGCTGAATTACCCACAATGTCTCTGTGTCATCCTCGTTCATACCGTTGGTTGCACTGTCGGCATAGTAGCCTTCTTGTCGACAAATTTGGAAGCGTGGTGGACGGTATCCCTGTCCAAAATTTGGACGCCCATTGTCGCGGTTTGAAGAGGGATTTCATCCCTGTTGATTACGATTTTAGTACCTGAGATGTGGGCGATTGGGGCCTCGATTTGTGGCTGTAAATGCGACGGTTGGAGGGCCATAAAAATCAAGAGATCGCTGGAAGATCTCAAAGCTTTCGGCCTTGGAGACCAAATCGGTGAACGGAGGTAGAGGTGTCTGGGCCAATTGGGAGGTGGAGAAGCTGGTGAATTCCGAACCTAACCCTTGGAGGAACCAGTGGGACTTATCAGTCTCGTGACGGGTCTTCCAATGGCATGGAGTTGATCTCAAAGGGCTTTAAACGCTCTGGCATATTCTATTATCGATCGAGTCCCACGTTTCATCAGTTGAAGGTCGTCTTTGAGACGAATTTCTCTGGCTTTTGATCAATGACTAAAGGTGTTCTCGAGTGCTAACCAGACCTCAGAAGAAGCTGATCGGTGTTTTTCCACGCCAAGTGTTTGTTGTTTGGCATCTTAGAACCTTCAGGGTCAAAGAGTGGCGGTGGCTGTAGAGTGCCATCCACATGGCCGAGTAATTCTTGGCTTTTAAGTAGAGGGAGAAGCTGACTCTTCCATAGGAGATAATTAGAGGATGATAATTTGATGGTTATCATGTGAATCATGGTGTTGAAAGGGAGAAGGGTGGATGAGGTGTTTTCGGAAGCCATTGAAGCAAATGGATCGATGGAGGCTAATCCTTGGAATGCTCTGATACCATGAGAGAGTTCGAACAATTCACCACACTCCAATCGTGGTGAGTAAATCTTTTATATATAGTTACAAATCTAAGTTATAAATGGTAATTATAGTAAAAGTGGTAATAAGAAATCTTTACAAATCAGTCTCCTAAAATCAAGGTAACGTATCCTTGACAAAAACTAGAAGTTGCATTTCTATTCTTAGCATTATATCATTGTTTGGAAGCCAAAGTTTGCATTTTTCTTTTATTTGAGTATAAAATAAAATCTTCACTTCGACCTCGGTTTGATTATGCAACAAAAAAAAGATTTAGATAATTTTCATCGTGTTTAAATTTATCGTGCAAATATATACAATTGAAAGAAGGATATGAACTTATAATTACTTGAACAATAATTTAAGGACCAATATTAGCACAATCTTTACATAAGAAAATTTTTTCACTTTTGCAATTTTCCAATTTACATTGCTCCATGAAGGAGGTAAAATTAATGGATCACCGGTAAGATCGAGCAAAAAATGGAAAGAATAATCCAAAATCGAGTAACAACCACGAGATATGACCCGAAATAACCCAAATAGATTATATGTACCTTTCTCTTCAAGGACACCTCGAATTTCTTCCAGGCCCTCCATAATAAAAGTAATTCCCCCAAACTCCATTAACTCCCCCTTGTATATCATAGCAATTTGGATGATCAGCCAAAACTTTAAGATTTGACAATGGGACTAAACTGTTATCCCAATCTACTATTTGTAAATTTCGAAAATACGATGATTTTCCGAACCCTTCTCCAGCAAAATGTCCACTGCCCATTTGTGTTGATGTGTGGAAACCAGAGGGACTGCTATTGACAATTTCACCACCAAATTGGATCATACTTGCATGATCTCTAAGGTGTGTAAATAAAAAAGATGGCCAATAGCCCACTAAAATTCCAGACCCAAATTCTAGCCACCAATTTCCATGCTTTGGATCCTGAAAAATAATATATACAACTATTTATAAACAGTTATAAAATTAGACTATACCGGTCGACTAGCAACATCGGGCATCAATCTTATAACGTGCTAAAAAAAGTATGTATGATCAATTAGAACCGGATGAATTTGGCACTATGTAAAAAGTAAGGTTGAAAAATACTCAAAAAGGATTGGTAAAAAAGAAGAAGAAGAAGAACTATTGTTCAACTAACAAGTTCGTCTCCAACTTTAAAAATTGATTGGTACTCAATATTTTAAAAAAACCCGACCCGACCTGCCCACCCCACCTCTAATTGCTGCATAATCAATCGCGAACGACGAAAGTCATTTTCATGGAGCTAGTTCCTGTAACTCAATTTGGGTCAACATTCATAACAAAGTTTTGGAAGGTTTTTGTCTTTGAAGACTGATTGTACAATTATAAAGAATGTTAGGGACTAACTTGTTACTTGAATAATATATTGAAAATCACTTGGTGCAATTTTCACTGAAGAATTTCATAGTGTGATGATAAAAATAATAAAGTGGATGATGGGCCACAATTTCTTTGCTTGGAAGAAGAGAAAGAGAATCTTGAGAAGTAGAAAAGCAGATGCAAAATGAATGCATTTAATCATTTTGCCGAGGAGTGTGCCCACAACATGCAGTGTGTAGGTGGTCAAAATGCATCATGAAAGTTTATTATAGCTTTATCTAATAATTGTAGAAAGAAACTTCTTAAATACTATAAGACTCTAGCATCATTATTTTGAATTAACGCTTAATCCCCATTTGATCCACAAATGCATTCTTTCTTCTACTCATTTTCAATCGCACATTCATTAATAAAATATTATTACACGTAAATTCAAGATTTTTCTTTATTTTTAACCATGTATTTTCCATCAGATCACTTGAAAAAATGCATTCCCTCCCCCCCCACAATGTGCATCAAACACACCCTTATGGAAAATATGTGGTTAAAAAGTAAGGAAAGTTATTGATGTGATAAAAAATATTTTTTTATTAAAAAATGTGGTTGAAAATGAGTTTTGAAAAAAAAAAAATATTTTGAAAGAATGTGTGTCAAACATTAACTTAAAATATAGTTACATCAATTCAGATATAGTCGACCTTTAATCTATTGACTACACAAAATATTTAAAAGGAAAATTATAATATGCCAAGGACCTCAGAAAAAAGGTTTAGATACAAAGAGGGAGAAAAAATAATATTACTTTTAATGAGAAAATAAAAAAGAAAAGAAAAGAAGGCTTAAATCGATGAATTGTTCTACTTGTATTGACAACTTTTTTGACAAAACGCCACTTAACGACCCCCAATTGGCGTTTTGTAAAGAAAGTTGTCAACTTTTTTGTACAAGTAGCATCATTGTAAATCGATAGCTTAAAAAGATTAGTAGTGATATTTATTGAAAAATGTTATATCAGCGTTCTAAAGTTTTACGATGAACAAAGAAAATGCCCAAAAATCGATAATTTTTAACAATATTATGACTACTAGAATTATATGGAGAAAATAAATTTAGTTCATAAATACGTTTATATTATATTCTCGATCTGTTTTGTTTGTAGTAAAAAACGACGACAATAAAACAAATTTTGTTAATAATTTACCTTCCATACTAATAAGCTAACATCAAATTGGCCACCATTGTACGAGGATGTTGGAGAAATTGCTGCCCCAATTGCTATTCCATTGTTTGTCTGAACAAAGCCTGAGCACAGCAAATTGTAACATCCTGTGGCTTGATATGCATCACTCTACAAAATTAATTATAATTATTTATTGGGATGGTTAATGATTTTTTTTTTTTGCAAGGGTGGATAAAGAAATGACAAGAAAAATTAACTTACAGTCCAGTAAGTGAAGAACCTAGGATAGTTGTCCCCGTACAGCTCTGGACTAATCTGTACAAATTTTTTTACGGTATCTTTGTTACGCAGTATTATACAAAGTATCGTACAAGTTTATCGTAAGTCATTCAACTTATAGATTGGTTTTAATTTAACCATTCTATGTGTAACCATAATAAAAGATAATATGATTTTTAGATACACCAAATAAAGACTAAGTATCACGTATAGAATGATCAAAGTGAACTAAATATGTAAGTTCAATGATCAAAATGTAACAAATTAAGCCTATGGTTGGTTTAGATAGAAATCAGAATTTTAATAGATTTTGATAAATGTTGATGAAATATATAATTGAAAATTTGTGGATCTCATGAAATGCTTGATTAAAATTAATTGTTAATTTTGACTTATATTTTAATCTACTGTTGTGGCTGAACCAAACACGAGCTAAGTTAATTGACTAACAATGGAATTTTCCTAACAGAGTTTTTAACTTTTTTATTTTCTTTAACGCCATCAAATTATATTCAATCTAATGTACATGACAACAATAAGGTCATGTTTGACCTCTATATTTCAAAACTTTTTTAATTTTGTATTCATTTTCAACCACACATTCATACAATAAAATACTTTGCACGTAAACATAAATTGTTTTCTTACTTTTCAATTACACATTCTCCAAAAAATTACTATTCAAAACATCATTTTCCCGCAATTTTCTTTATAATGGCCATCAAATACGTCTTTTCCTGCTTATTCTTAAAAATTACTATTTTAATATAGTAAACATAGTTGACCAAATCAAGATTTATACAGAGCAAAAGATTATGAACATGCCTGCCAACCCGCTTCAATGGTGTTGAGATCATCGCCAAATGAACCGGCAATTACCCACAGTTGTGATAAGCTGAATTCATCTTGATTTGCTACTTGAGGTGCCCACACATTTATACTTGCTTTTGCTCCATAATATACATCTCCAGATACATAACCTACAGCATGCTGCAACTCAAAAATTCACCGTCTCATCTACAAGTTTAAACGGGTTAATATTTATATATCTGTTCGGTATAGAGTACTTACCTCGTGACCATTGCTCGAAGAGTCCCTTCGAAATTGTTTTGGAATTTTTTTCCCAAATCTTGATAATGAACTAGCCCTCAAAATGTCTCGTTCAGATGTCCTTCTAATTGGAACTGTTCCTTCTGGACATGATTCACCAGACAAACTCCATAACTGAAGATTTTCTTCGAAAAAATTCCCGGTTCTCGATCTGTGCCCCTGTGGCCTTTCTGGTGGATCCTACAAATTCATGAAAATTTAGAAAATGCTTTAAATGGGCACATTTTGTACACTAGCTAGATCTTGTCGATCGAGTACAGTCCAATCCAGTCAACTCTAGTCGAGTAATTTATTTACCATTGGTTTTTGGCCTTTTAAGTAAGGATGATCAAAAGCTGGCTGCTGATGAGAGAATACACAATCTATTAGATCACCATCAGGACTCTGCACCGGAAAACAATTCATTAAAATTATTAAAACTTAATGACTGGACACGAAAAGGACAAAAACTGGTAAAAACAAAGAATGGAAAGTTAGATTCTTTGAGCAACAAGCAATTAAGCACTTAAGTTGAAGTCCTTGTGTCAATCAAAATAAAGTTAGAATCTTCTTTAATGTAGGAATGCGTACTAAACATACTCGAATTGTCTTAACAGCAGGCTTATTGATCTTCATGAGATGGGATCTGATAATCTTCAACTTCTGTAACTCTTTGTCGGGGTGGAAACTCTGATTAGCTTCATTGAAGTTCATTGACTCCAGTGAATATACAGGACAAACACAGAAGAGTAACAACAGAAACAAAACAAAAACTGAAATGATTGGACAAATCTTGCAATCGCTAGAACCCATTTTTAAGGAATATATATGTCTTGTCTCTTCTAACAGAACTGTTTCTATTTGCATTCATTTGTCTTGTCTTCTTCTGTCATGAAGACCATACCAACCAAGAGGGAAATAAGAAATGACTCGATTCGACTTATTTCATCATATTCGGAGTGTGATAGAGCTCCAAAAGACGAACACGTTATGGAAAATCCTCCCACCTCACTCTCTCACCATTTCCAAGGCTTCAGAACTGCAAGAAGAAAATCAAAATCAAAATCCAACTTGTACCTTCCTTCTCCCTAGGCTTCTATTCTATGCTCTAGTTTTGTCTTCTTAGTTCTGACAACGTTCTAGGCATTAAAAACCCTGGAAATAATATTTGGGAATTTTTAGAGTTTTGCCCATGTGGGTTGGAGTTATAAATATCAACCGAGCTACTGTGCCAGGTCTGTAAAAGATCTGGCACAGTAATGTGAGATAGGGTGGGTGGGTGTTTTAACATTTTTGGGAGGGTTTTTTTAATGAGGGGGTCCTCGGGACCCACCTCATGTGAGATAATCTGTACAAAATCTGTGAACCAAAATCTGGTAGAGTAGATAAATTCTATAAATGTTACTTTGTATATAAATATATATTAGTTTATTCACTATCTGTTACTGTTTCTCTATCACAGGGTTTGGTTGTAGTTGTTTCACTATCTCAATTATATAAAAAGTCAGAGAGTATTATCTTAATCGGTATAGTCGATAGAAAGGATTAAATTGTAATGAATAGAAAGAAAAAGTCCGCTTAATCACACGCAATATAATCCACAACTTTATCTGATAAAGACCAAACATGTCTAAAAGATCAATGAAGAGGTTGTCGAAAACGATAAGATATGGATGGTTTTTATGATAATTATTGTTTGTATTTTGGTACATTAAATTATGCTTGTAATTTGGTGAAAGTCTAATTGACAAGTCTATAGATTCCTAAAATTAGTTTCTTGTCCCTTTAAGTGAACCCCAACCTTGAGGGCCCCTTCGCCCCGCCCCGTCTTGTCCCATCCCATGAGTATCGTGGAGGAGATAAATTGTGATGTGCTTCAGCAGGTCAGGGTACAAGAGTTGCTATACTGGTGTCCATAAAGAGTCCAATTTTAAACTTTTGACCCTTATACTGTGGCTGCCAGCTCAACTGAGACTACTTCACTCATGTCCTAATTCTTTCCTCTATCTTCGGACATACAAGTGGGAAATTAATTAGGATTTCAAAAGACGGTTTTGCTATGAATAAATAACAACTTACATAATAATTTATCAACAGATTATATGTGTGACGAGATTTAATTGGATCAAAGTCTTATCAATCAAATAATTTCTCGACTTACATTTTGACGCTTCATTATTATGTAATAGTTAAGTATGACTTAACTTTTTCATATTGTCGACAATATTACTTTAATGTTAATAATAATTTGATCACAATAACGACAAACTTGAAAAGAGAATGACATAATATTATAAAAATATTTATATTATGCTTTTCAACTATCTACTATTTGTTAGATAATTGAATATCTTGACTTCTCCCTCATTTAGGTTTGGGTGTATCCATCAAGATGAAGACGTGAAGCAAGAAAGAAGAGAGAAGAATAAAGAACCAACAAAGATGATATTTCACATTTGACAAAGTTTAAAATAAGTAAAAGTTATATTTGAATAAGTTCTTTTTCAATTTTAATAAAAAAATACTTAATCTTTATAAAACTCTGAACTTGTTAAAAAAAAAGAAAAGAGAGAGTTTAAATTCACTTATTTGCTTATAGGTAAACTTATTAACTTGAGCGAGATATATATGCTCTTAAACGACATTTCACGATTATGCGAAAAAGGGAGTTGGAAATTTATTTTTTTGAGATCAAGAGCATCTCCAATGCATTATGTGGATTGCAATCTATATGACATTTAAATAAATTCGTTTTCAGTCGACGTGGTAGGGATGTCAATGAATAGATTATAGATGGTTATGTTTAAAATTGATCTCGAGTGTGTCTCATCGATATTCCAATATTTTCACCTTCATGTCTTTTATTAACAATAAAATAAAGACAATAAAATAGAATAAAAGATAAAGAAACTTTAATGCTCTAAATAAAGAAAAATAATCAATTAAATTGCTGAGTCATAATGTCTGATAAAGCCTCTACATCTAAACTCCACTATATACAGTCTACTTTTTGTGGATCATTAGCTTGACGGAGTCCTTTTCATCTTCCATTGAAGAACATAGTCCACTTTCACGCATGTAAATTTTTTTTAATCAATTCATGGTTACATTGAAGATGCTCTAAATTCTTCAATAATTCATGTGGAGTCTATCCATTCCCCAAAAAATGGTCTTTTTTTTATCATTTCGTAGAGACAAAGATCCCCCAACATAAGGTCAGACTAAATTTCCTCGAAATTTAAAAAATATTGTCACCTTTTCATTATTTTATAACAACTTGTTAAGAAATAAGAATTGTCCCAAAATCTATTTTAAAATAATTCAAGGAAGGCCAAATATTTATGAACCCTAGCCACAAATTTCCATTAAAACAGCTGTCAGTTATGAATTTCGGTTTATTTTTGCCAGTAGAACCACAGCTAATACACGATCACTTAGTTCCGCCCTTTCTGGGATTTCTTTGTTTTGACCACCTTAAATAACAAGCATATGATTCCGTGGTTCGAACCATGATGATGAATAGTATTATATAAGATAACATAAAAAACTCGAACACTATCCCATCCAGCACATGAAACATGTCATTCATGACGTCCCTCTTAGCAAATATGAACTTGTAAGATATTCAGAACTCAGTATATATGTACAGCGTTTGGTGGCGACAATACTAATATTATTCTTTAGTCACAATGTACTTAATTAATCCACGCAATAACATGATTTTAGACCATATTTTTTATTATCAGCAAATAAGTTGGTTTAAATTGAGAAAGAGGGATTTCAAATAGTAAATTTACTTTTCTTTATTTACCAAAGTTAAAATAAGTAGATTTTTTCTTTTGACATAACAGTTACTTTAACAATTATCTTTTTATTTAAAGTAATTGTAGACAAAAATTTGAAAATGTGAATTTTTAAATAAGTATTTTTATAATCAAAATAAAAAATAAATTACTGATTTCAGTATAACCATAGAAACCACTTCTAAAACAGTAATTTTTTACTTAATAAATAAAATATAAGTAATCTATAAAAATGTACCTTTACTTTTCTTTTTAGTTTACTAAGAAGTGTTGTTATAGTTAGGGCGTGTTCGGTAAAGATTAAAATCGGATTAAAATTGAAAAATTAACCGTTATTGTTGACTTTTATTAAACGAGTGGGAGCCAATAACGGCTATATGTTCAATTTTAATTGGATTTTAAGTCATACGGAACACGCCTTTATTTTTGTATCTTTAATAATTTTTACATTTTTTAATACGACACGTAACATTACATTTATATCAATCCTAACCCAATCTACTCTAATACAATATAGTATACCTAACTCATCATTTCGTAAAATAATAACGTTATTTATCATTATGATAATAAATCATCGGTGATGTTGTAGTTTACGTGGAATAATGAAATTAAAAAGTTCAATTTATAAGAAAGAGAGGATGATGAGAGAGATAAATGTGAGAGATAATGGATTGTCACATTATCGATAATTTATCATTATGATGATGAGTAGCATTACTCTTTGTAAAATGGCACAATAACCTTATGATTGCTAGTTATTTAGGCATAATCGATATATTGAATTAAACTTGACTTTGACTTAACGTGACAAAATAATATTGTCACACCAGGGTGAAGGGGACATGAAGTGATTTTTGGACACAGCCACGTGAACAAAGTAAAGGGTTCAGAAGTTCCAACCAAAATTGTGGCTCTTACAGTATCTGCATTCAACTGGTGACTCTTTTATGTTAATTTCTAGAGAATTCATTCACATTTCTTCGTTGGAATTTTCAACAAATCATTCAACTGGTGACTAGTTTGGCATTTAGTCAATAGTAGTGAGACACTGTGAATAATTTTTTTTTTTAATATTTCTTATTTTATCTCTACCTTACCAAATATTTCACGATAATTTACAATTCAATATATTTTATACTTTAGAATACAGAATAATCAATAAATTTTGTATTAAGAAAGAAAACCCTGAAAATAATCAATTTCAAAGCATTAATCTTAAATAAAGTGTGTGATAACACCCGCGTGTACTAGACATTTCAAAAGAAATATTTCTATTTTCTCCCCTTCTCTCGAAGAGTTCAATTTCGAAACTTTATTCGCAAAGTTAGGGCAAATATGTAAAACTTAACCAATAAAAAGGACAATGTATCGGTGTCATAGAGTTTAATTTGATATACTCTATCTACTATATATTCGTATCAAATTATACGTGAATACAAAATATCACTATTATAAATGCTATATACGACTCGAAATGTAATTCTAAAGTAGATAATTAACTCGATTACGATGAAGTGTCGAATACGATTTTCCTTAAACCGTGTCAAGTCATATGCGAATACGAAATAACACCATCATCAAAACGAAACAAGATCCTCATCCATATGTAATTTTAAAATAAATAGAATTTGTTTGGTAGAGATTAAAATTTGATTTTAAGTAAATTGTAATAAAAGTTGATAAGACGTATGATTGAAAAGTTATGAGTCCCATAAAATGCGTAGTTAAAATTAATCGTTAATTTTGCTTTTAAATTTTAATGAGATTTTAATTTTTAAGCCAACCAAGTAGGGCCTAGTCAATTCGATCGCGGTCAAAAATATCTCCATAACTAAAAATATTATGTGAAGGCCACATGCAATTATAATCCACCAAACTCCCACGTCTTTTGCCAACCATATCCACCTTCATCCATTAATTACCCCCACCAAGCCCACCCCCAAACAAACAAAATGTATATTCTATATATATATATATATAGCATATACATATAGTTACGTACACATAGGGAGACAAGAGAGAGTGAGAGGTCCCATATTCCATAATTTCTTATCTCTAGTCCTTTGGAACTTTTCTTCAGGGAAAATGGAAGTTCAAGGTGCAGGCAAGGGCGGTGGCTACGGAGGAATAGAGGGCGGCGCAAACGGCGGAGGGAAGGAAGTGGTGGTGGCGAATAGAAGAAGAATGAGGGGTTGGGATTTTGTTTTGAGGTTTTTGGCTTTGGGACTGACACTTGTGGCGGCAGTACTCATCGGAGTTGATAAGCAGACAAAGATGGTTCCATTAACGTTGGTGCCGACGCTGCCGCCGGTGAATATTCCGTTCACCGCCAAATGGCATCACATGTCTGCCTTTGTGTAAGTATTTCACACACTCCCTTAGCCCCTTGGCCTTTATAATACATGACTGCAGTACCCCGTTTAAAAATTTAAGTTAATATCTTTAACAAGATATTTATCCTTTTATCAAGCATTTGACACTTGTATAATTTCATAAACGAGCAGCGCGACATAATTTGAACTCGAAATTTGTCTTTTATTTAATGACTTTTCAGGTACTTTGTGGTGGCAAATGCAATAGCATGTTCATATGCAGCTATATCATTGATCTTAACATTGGCAGGAAAGAAAGGTCTAACAGTGGCGATAATCATATTTGACCTAGTTATGGTGTCTCTGCTCCATTCAAGTGGTGGCGCAGCCTTGGCCGTGGGCCTGCTCGGCTACGAAGGCAATTCACACGTGCAGTGGAAGAAGGTGTGTGGTGTGTTCGGAAAATTCTGCAACCAAGCGGCCATTGCCATTAGCCTATCTATTCTTGGTGCTGTGTTGTTCTTCTTGCTTGTACTGCTTGCCACTTTGCACCATCTCAAGAAAAATTAGTGTAGTACACGATGTTCGACTAGGATTCGACTTTACATATTTATGTTACTACATTGTACGTTAATGTGTTGATTTAGCATTTAAGAATTTGTGTCTTCATAAAATTATTTGTGTGGATGTTCTTGTGAATCATTTGTGGACCAAAAAAGGGTGTCATTTTGCGAAAACAAGTCATCCATTGCGAGTTGCGAATAGTGCTAGGTTTCATGAACTTTTGGTGTTTTGTGAAATTGAGCCGTGTTGACACGACACGGTTTGATTTAGGACAAGAAATTCGAACCAATTTTAAGAAAACTTGGTACGGGATCTTGTATTGAGATTAATCCAACAATATGTTGAGACGACGGAATTGAAATTATTTCAAACTATTTTTTTTTATATTTTTATGGAACATGTGACGACTGACGAGCAAAAGTGGTTGTAGAAAGTGAAACCATATGCTGAAATTGTTTGAGATTTAGTTAAATACAAAAACAGTGAAAAACTGAATTTATTAGTTATCACAAACGTTAAAACGTAATTTTCGATGGTTTGAATTTAATTAACAAGTATTGACTTTTAATGTGATTTTACATAAACTTCACACTCATTTTTAATGCTTTCACCTACCTTGGGACTATATATGAATGAGTTTGTTGAGACCAATACATCAGAAATTGGGAAGTACGATTTTATATAAACAATGAAAAGGTAAAAAACCATTTGAAACAAGTAAAAATTAGTTCTCTCCAAATTCTACTCTCCAAGTTGATTTTCAAAGAACTGCAACATAGATCGATGTTAAATAATAATTAGATCAAATATTATTACTCCTTTCAAAACATGGATCAAACATGAGGTTGACGAGTGAGCATGAGCTGAGCTGAGTAACAAATCAATCGTGTGATTTTGCCCTTCCTGCTAGACTCCCATTAAAACATAAGGGTTGCTATATTACCACTACAAATTTTATTAAGTACACCACAAATTTCTTATTTAGCCCCTGTTTGTCCCACATTATTTTTTTCATTCTCATTCTTCTACTAATTTTTAACCACACATTCTTCAATAAAATAATANTTTTAATATATTTTTTAATTAAATAAATTATTGTTACACCACAAATATAAAACATAATTTTTTTCTTTCTTTTTCCTTAACATCTAATTGCTCACAGTTATTTCGAGGGCTTTTGCTTTCTTCCACGGAGGCAAGACAATTTTCTTTTCTTCACGGTAAATGAATTTATACAAACCACAATTACCTGATGCATATATCCACGGAAAAGCTCATTTTGTTTTCTCACTCTTTGTACAAAGCGTTATGGAGCTATTACACCTGTTTTTTTTTTCTTCTGTGAACTAATCTGCATAAATAACAACAGGTTGGTGCCTTCAACATCTCATGGAAATGGTAAGTTGAATGTGCATGTTGATTATCTTCAGTCTTCACTACCAACAAACAACATGATTTGTGTAACACACTATGTTATGACAAGCAGACATATTTCTCAGTTAAGTAAATCTGTTTTAGCGAACAATGCATAATTCATGCCATTAAAAACTTAATAGACAGATTTAGACAGGCCATGAAAATTGTTGCAACGATTGTTACTATATACAAGACATAATGTGCAACCATGGGTAGAGAAAACCCAAGGGCTGGATACGGACTAAATATTATGTATACAATCTTGATGAAGTCTACCACCAAGCAAGCAACTGGATTCATATAACATTGAATTATTTAAACTTCAAGGCAGTTTATTTGCAAAAAATCTCTCATCTTCCACATGATTGAAGGATGGCACATGCCCCTTCCATTTGTACTTAATTTCCATATTAAATAGACATGGTAGAGCTATTTCCCCCCCACCCCCAACTGGGTCTAGGTGAAGATGTAAAAACCCACTTAGGCTCTGATGGTGTTCTACTCCAGGGTTAAAAAAAAAAATCATAATCTTGTGATCCATAGTCCAGTAGTACATAGTTTTATTGCCACCATGGTCATCAAAGATGAAATATATTACCTGTGA
>CAIGRF010035536.1:51402-64263 GCA_903798235.1 Fraxinus ornus | reverse complement strand
GTTACAAAAGTAAGATACTTTATTGTAATACACAGACCAGGAAAGTTTAAATAGATTTGATAGTTTCTACTCATATCAACAAGATTCACCTTCTTTTCCGGAAGCCCATCGTTGAAAACTCTACAGTTAAGCGTGCTTGACCTAGAGCAATTTCATGATGGGTGACCCCATGGGAAGTTTTCTCGGGGAGCGTGCGAGTGAGGACAAAGTATGCTGAAAAGACCCATGTTGGTACAGTGGGGACAGTACGTCGTCGATCTAACGACCGTGACGGCCCGTTAAGTGGGACCCGGGTCGTTACAACAAGAATCGAGAATCAAACTAGAACCGACAAATTCTAGGTTATAGTACTCAAAACTATTTTAAACATAAGCAAAACCAAATCGAACCGGTTACTTCATATCCGATTTAGTTTAGTTGGTTCTAGCACTTTCGCTCACCTCTATGTCAAATGGACGCCTTTTAAGAGTATTACATACTACCTTATATCATATTAAAGAGAAACTTCTTCGTCGAACTCATTTAATATGATTGGTATCAAATGAGGCAGGCAATTTCTTACGTCGACTAATACAAGCACGATTGCTCTATATTTGTAATTTATAGCGCAACACATTAAAATGCACATGCAATATGTATGAGTGTTATGTATCCAATTCAAAAACGACCACTTTTTTGTTATAGAATATTAATGTACTGAGTTCCTGAGCTCAGCAATGGCGTACAATATCGTTCCACATTATAGTCAAAAGTGACTTGCACGCATTGGTGTCAAGAGAAAAGGATCTATCACTCGAGTCCATAGTTATCAGATCCAACTCGTTCATCGATCTAAAAAGATCATTAGGTCACCGAGTTGTGGTTCAATAGGTGAGTCATTACTAGATCGTAATTTTATTTTATAAAACAAAAGATAACAATTTTCTAAATATAAAATACATATGTATTAGTTCACTATTGTGACATAAGTTCAGTTGTTGGCGTAATCGTTATGGATGTGACATTTCACTTCAAATGCCCAAGTTTGAATTTGTCTTTGCACATGGAAGAAAAAAATTTGCATTGTAACAAACCATCCTGGAAACAATTCTGGTTTCATCAAAACTCGTTCAATTTGACTTGTATTGAGCGGTTCAACATATTTTTTATCAATTCGCTTGCTAAATGTACCAATTAGAGCAACCTAACTGGACCACAGTCTGATTTGCCAGTTTTCAAGCCCAATCGGCCTGTTCAGCCCGATTTTAATAACTATGCTCAAATCATCGAAACACCACATGACATGTGCAATAAAAGGCACGTTTGCATGTCATAGGACTAGACCTTGACCATGGTTGTCCCTTAAAATGCATGATTGCATAAGATACGAGTAGAGTAATGCTCCACCATGGGACATGGATGTACCTTAGCCTTAAAAGGCACGACCAATAATGAAGTGGTGAAGCATAGCTCAAACTCTACACAGTTGAGCCATGCTTAGATATTGTTGATCGAGAAGGTCTGAACTTTAGTCGATTCTCTTTGTCAAAACAACTATCGAATAAAGTCAAGTCTCTTCTAATAGTTGAACTCCAAACACTTACCATGTGAAGTACACATTTTTTTTTTGCCACCAAATCATTGAACTCCCTTCACCAAATCAAGGACGTGATTGCCATGTGTGATCTCAACGAGCAGTACATGTTTCACATAACTGTCTGTCTATAAATAAGTGTCTCCATACAACAAAAAGAAGTTTGAGAGTTTTTCAAGAGCACACTCTAAACATGCTCTCCGCACACGCACACCAATCTCCATATATACAATCTTCATGCATATCACACGTTTCTCTGGTGAATTATCCAACAAACTAATATAGTGATTATGAGCAGATTTAGGGTGTGTTTGGTCCACATTATTTTGTAAGAATGCATTCTGAAATAATAGATTGATGGATAATATGTGGTTAAAAAAGAAGGAAAAATTATTGATGTGATGTAAAATATTATTTTATTGAAGAATGTGTGGCTGAAAATGAGTAGAAAAATGATAATGAAAAAAATAATGTGTACCAAACAGGGGCTTAGAAGGGGTGTAGGCGTGAAAAGTTTTAAGCTTTTTTTTTTTTTTTTTTTTTATTTTTAAATAAATTTTTTTAAAAAATTTTTTTTNTTTTTTTTTTTTTTTTTTTTTCTTTTTACAGTCAATTTTTTAAACAAATTTTTAAGAAGCTTTGCCTTAATTTCGTTTTTGAACAATTTAAATTATGAGATGATTGAGTTCAAATTATATAAGCTAATCTATCTATTTATAAAAATATGGACTTTGAGGTAGGTATAGCCGTATATGAATTCAAATTCTTGTACCTACATGCTACATACAACATTTGGATGGAGATTTTTTTTTCAATATTTTATACATGGGGTCCACTACATGTGTGGGTTGAAATTCAAAAATCTGATCCAATTCTGATAAAAATTCTGTGTACTTGAATCATTTTTCTAGAAATATATGCAAGTGTCATGCCACTCCCTTTCTCGTTACAAAATTTTCAAAGGCTAAGGTCTTAGATTTGTAGCTCCGTAGCTAGTGGATATATATGCTGAACTGTCATTAAATTGATAAATTTATTATCGTTGTACACGTCATTTGATGTGCAAGCTTGTTTAAAGCAAGAGATATACAATGAAACCTCTTATTAGCCCCGTTTGAAACCCATTTTTAGTAGAAAAGAATTTTTGAAATAGTGATTGATTTAAGAATGTGTGGTGGAAAAGTGATGAAAAGTTTTTGATTTGTGTGTAATATTATTTTATTAGGAGAATGTGTGGTTGAAATGAGAATGAGAATGGAAATGAAAAATTAATGAGTGTCAAACGGGGGCTTAGTTTACTTTTGGTAATAGATTCTTCCCCTGGCAAAGGGAAATAATTACTTTTCATTTTACCCCTTTCATTCTTATTTTTTATACTCTTGAAATTTGGAATAAAATTAATATTAAAAAAACTAATGAACTATTATGATAGTATTAAATATGCAAAAACTGGGATATAAAGTCTATCGTCTAAATTCTCTGTATCTTCAATTATGATTTTAATGAACTTTAAAATATGATAAATTTTAATTAATTTCGTGAATTTGAATAGATTTCTACGGAATTCAAAAAAAAAAATTCATTAAATGATGAAATTTCAATAGTATTTGTTATATATATTTTTAAGCTTTGAATCCATCTCTCTATATTTAATAAAATCCTTATAAATCACCAAGTTATTGGTGACACCTAGATTTTTTTAATGAATTTTAATATAATCCATTAAAATCTCTATGGGCTCGTATGACAGTGCTTTTAAAAAATAAAAAATTATTTCTGAGATATAGAAGTCATGGAATATGTTTAAAAAATATTCTAAAAGTATTTTTTTTAGTTATAAGAGTTTTTAAAGAAGACTGACTTAAGAAAAAAATTTCAAGAAAACAAGAAGCGGTAGCACAAATGAAAGCTCCACCAAAAGGGTCCTATAAAATAATGAGAAGTCGGCTCATTTCTCTGTGTAAAGAAATTCATGGAGATGTAAATAAAAAATTCCAGCTAGCAAGCAAAAGCTTTCTATATTTCATTGTAATCGGAAAAGAATCTTGGAGTTGGAAACATAATTTATATTCAGATTTGCATCAACGGAGCATGCCTTAGACTTGGTCCAATCCCACTATCTAAAAGGAATCAATTCTCCCAAAATCGACCAACCATACTTCAACGTCAACATCAACATCGAAAAAAAAATAAAAAAAATTGAACCTCTTAAGTGGGAATTGGGATATGTAAAAAAAAGTAAATAAGAATGACTTATTTTCATGTACCACCTTTTTTCAGCATAAAAAAGTAGGATTTAGTTCATAACTATCCAAATCTTCCATTTCTTTGAAAGATTCAATAACAAAACTATTTTTGTATTCCCGTAAGCACAAGTTCGGTGAACGCAGTCATTTTAAAATTCAAATAATGATTATGATTTGAAATAATTATAAACAATAAACAATCCTATCCTTCATTAACTATGGATTTTATAAAATATATCATCATATATATAAAATTTAGCTGTTGAATTTTTTTATTTGATTTGGGATTTTTATGCTGCCACTAAATTTTATTTAGTGCCCTATAAAAAAAAAAAAAAAAAAGACCCAGTTGGACCCGTGTACCCGACCCGATTCGGGTTGGGTAGGTTTAAGGGTAGAAGGCGGGTCGGGTTGAGTCGTGAAAAAGTCCAAAATCGAGTTTGTCTTGTCGGGTCGGGTNATATAACCTTAAAAAAAAAAAAAGACCCAGTTGGACCCGTGTACCCGACCCGATTCGGGTTGGGTAGGTTTAAGGGTAGAAGGCGGGTCGGGTTGAGTCGTGAAAAAGTCCAAAATCGAGTTTGTCTTGTCGGGTCGGGTCGGGTCGGTTTTGGGCCACCTCCAACCCGACCTTACCCGACTCATTGCCCACCCCTATACATAGTCAACAATTATTGGACATGCAACTTGTAATATTATTAATGAAATAAGCAACGTCTTGTAAGATTTTAAGTTTTTTAATTTCCTTTGAAAATTATGTTGTTAAGAAAATATTATTTATTCCAAAAAAATATAAAAAGGACAAAACAAAAAATTTATATTTGTTTATAATTATAGGAAACATTTCTATAATTTTTAAAGAATAATGCTGCTTTGCACAGGGTAGTTGACGAGGGCTTTTGACAGGTGTGTGTTTTTATTATTATTATTATTATTATTATTATTTTTAACTGTCCAATGAAATGCTATCACCTGTTCCCTGTTCTTTTAACCTACTGATCATGCCGATATAGCATGATTGATTTCTAAAAGCGGTAGCTTATGGTGTAACAGGCACCTAGCTAGTCACGAAATTAAAGTCTATAACTCGTTTGTCGAAACAGTCACTTTTGAGGAAAAACAAAAGTAAGTAATTATTTTGTTTTGAGGGTGCAAAGTACTGTACTTTTTTCGCATTCACCGTTTTTGTCTCATATTAAACAAAAGTAAGTAATACATATTCAATGCATAGTATTGAATATCTTTCTTTGATAAAACGAAATGTCTAATACTTATTCCGTCCCATTCATATAGGCTGACTTTCCTTATTTTTTGTCTCAATTATATAGTTCTATTTCTTTATTGAAAAAGTTTTTTTTTTCGTTTACTATACTCTTATTTAATTTGTTCAAGTATAATCAATTTTTTCTACTTAATCATGAGCTTGGACAAATATAAATAAGGGTAAATTAGGAAATTTTTAACAAAAAATGAATTTTCAATAATATTAAATAAGATTTTTTAATTCCTGTGAAAAATAAAATCAGTTTATATAAATGGGACGGAAATTACCTCACATTTATGGAATTTGTAAATTTTATCAACTTTTCAATCACACATTTCATTAATTTTTATCAAAATTCACTAAAAAAAAAAAATAATCTAAATTTGATAGACGAAAACTCCTAAGATAGATTTCTCTAAATCAAGACTTAATGGGGTCACATCACATCGTGTAATTAGGATAGTCAAAACTGAAGTTGGATAGTCAATACAAACTCTCTTGATTATGATTGCCTATAAGCGAATCTTCCAAGACATTATAATTTTAAAATGAAAATGGAGAGGACCAAGAAGTTCATTGGATGTCATTTTCTCTTCCAAACTAATTACTTGTTCAAAGTGGAAAGCAAAATTGAAAATTGATCAAGAGTTAGCCAGTCAATGACTACAAATATTACCTAATTTTGATGTTGGCATATTACTCTAATTTTGAATGGAGAATAAAATAATTAGCTTTTAAATAAGAAGAGTTCTTATCAAATAAGGGGAGTCCTTACAAATATATGTGTGAAATAACCAATTATGTTGAGAAACGAGAAGTTTTTATCTTATTTCAATGAATTTTAAATAAGCGGAGTTTGACCTACAGCATGTTCCCAAATTTTCAAGTTTGAATCGACTGCCATTATTCAATTTTGATAGAACTAGCTTTTATTGTTTGCGCATTTTGAATTTTGAGAACGACACTTTCTGTCGTTTGATAGAACACTTTCTGTCGTTTGAACACTTTCTGTCGTTTGCGCATTTTGAATGTTGCGCATTTTTTTTATGAGGAATCAGAGGAATATACAGCGATATCTCTAATTAAAAAATATTAATAAATAATCTTTGATGGGATAAAGCAGGCGGCTACGCAGTAACGTTGTCATATGCCAAACGATCATGTTCACTTGCCTTATTTTTGAATATATAACCTCTAACTAAAACGATACAGTAAACACTATTTGTCTGAATAGAGAAGAGAGAAATTAATAGGATGGGTCGACTAAAAATTTGCACGTGAAGGCAATTTTTATTTTGACTTTTATTTGGGTTTAGGCTCTTTTATTCATTGAACTTCGAATGATAAAATTTGACATTCTCTTTTATGATGTGACGGACCAAATTTTTGTTCTTTGTATTCCAAATTCATTGTAGGGTGGAAGGGAACTTTTCAATAAAACAAGAGATTAAGATTCTTAATCCAGCTTTAATAATGCTTAACAAGGTTAATTAAGTTCAATGGATCAAATTTGTTGATTTTGACAAATTTGGTTCTATCTATGTCGACGAAGAATAAAAATTTGTACAATTCAAGTCACTCATTGAAGTACAAAGGGCCCAATAGCTTGGTCAAATAAAATGAGCCCAAATCAAATTTTGATATGTTGTTTAGTTGAAAGGAAAATTGATAGTTACTCCTTTTTAGTTTCACATTTGGAGAATACTGTATTCTGAAAAACAAAAAGGGGGGAAATATTGCAGGAAACAGAGAAGGAAAATGTTATTTGAATTTATGAAACTAAGAAACAAGGAAAGAAATGAATTGCGTAGAAACGAAAATTATGAGAGGTAGCACTCACAAGAATTCACTTAAGAGATCAAAATGCTACTGACACTCCCCAAATGCCACACAACTTAGTGTAATAAGATTTTTATACAGTAGATATGGCAAAAAAAATTCGTTCAATCCGATACCCATAGGGTCCCACCCCGAATGAGACGGGGATTACTTGTCTAACCGGATAAATGGGATGAGGACGAGACGGGGGTCATTGTCTCGAAATGGGTACGAAAAACATAGTCCTCGCCCAACCACCATCCGCGTTTAAAGTTAATTTCTAATTTAAGTTTTTTATCAAACAAAAATAAAAATAGTTATTATCAATTTTAAAGAGAAAGTGGGTTGTTCTTAACAAATTGAAAAAAAAGAAGGTATAACTAAATAAAGACATAAAAGAAATAAATAAACGTTGCAATAAAAGGCGCAAGAGGAACCTGTCCTACATTGAACCCATCCCATCCAATTTTAATCGGGTAAGGAGATGGGACAATGTGACAAAAATACCAGACAGTTGGGGATAGGAATGACCCACTCGTTGTTATCCCTAATAGAAATTTTGTTTATCAAATAGATTATCAAAAGAAATAAAAGACCTCGTGCACTCTTTACTAGAAAATGTCATGACTGAACAGAAAAGTCGTCAAAAAAATTCTTTTAACAAGGTTGAAGAGGATAATGATACTTGTTCATAAGGAGTTACATAGTGATTTACTCTCGAATGAGGTGTCAAAAAAGGAGTAGGAAATTTTTTTTTAAAATTTTTTTTTTAACCCGATCATTTCTCTCCAAATCATATTTATGTAAATCATTATGTAGATGTAGCACACTTAGGTTGAGAACTCTTTCAAATTTTAAGCCCATTTGATAACCACTAGTCAAAGTTGAACGCGCATTGCACGTTATTCTGAAAAACACTTTTTTTAGTGTTGTAAAAGTAATATTTAAATTTATTGGGAGAATTTGATGAATCTCCAATGAACTAATAAAAATAAAATTTAGGATGTGAATTTAAGAGAAGAAAATTATATTATTAAAACTTAACTTCTATAATTCAAATTTTTTGTAATGATGAAATACTACAAATGAGTAACATTTTTATACGATATTTGGTACATAAGAATTAATTGTTAATACATGAATTTAAACACTAATCAAAATTCCTAGATACATGAATAAAAATAAATTCATTTATAATAATTTTAAATTCATGTAAATCAAGATTTATTAAGTCTAAATTAATATGAATGTTAATTAATTGAAAATTAATAGCACGAAATTAATACATAACAATTATTTAGTAGTATTTGTTACATATTGAAAAACGAAGAGTAAAATATTATTGAAATAATTGAATTGTAGTAATGTTAAAATCATCTAAAAAATGATTCTCATTTAATGTGATATTTAATATATTATGGATTACGAGGACTAAGGGATGAATCGAATGGTTACATATAGAGAACAGTCAACTGTTTTAGAAATTTGGATTTTGGAGATGGATTGAAGTTGAGAGAATCTAATTTTTGAGAAAGATTGAAGCATGAATTGCAGATTTGTCGTAGATGGATGTATTTCCCGACTATGGAAAGGCTAAGAGAGCTATGATTGAATTGATATATCTCCTGACGTAATTTCTTT
The DNA here is from genome assembly GCA_903798235.1 of Fraxinus ornus. Classification (NCBI taxonomy): domain Eukaryota; kingdom Viridiplantae; phylum Streptophyta; class Magnoliopsida; order Lamiales; family Oleaceae; genus Fraxinus; species Fraxinus ornus. The sequence goes on along the minus strand of CAIGRF010035536.1, from coordinate 55,721 downwards.
TCCGATTTAAAATACAGAGTCAGTCAAAATATTCAACTCTGGAAAGTTAGTAAAATCAATTTACTTACTTATAGCCTAAATTGGTCGTTAAACCCCGATTATTATGAAAAAGGGATGATCATAAATTACCAATAAGCAAAAATCTACGATAAAAGAAATATTGAGAAATTTCCGAAAAGCTTTATGCAGCAACAATTATGATCATTTAAGGCAACCTCGAACTTGTATAAATAAATTGTCAACCGTAGGCGGTAGGTCAATCAAATGGAAACGATCTTTTATAGTCATCAAATTTGAATAATTCTACTTGTACATGAGAAGTTATAGAAAGTTATGTGAAGATAGATGTCACAAGAGTGAGAAAGTTCTTTTTTTTTTCTTGAAGAAATTTTTATCCAATCATATCTCATCACATCATGTCTATGTACACCAATCTGTGTAAGTTAGTGATATGCATATAACACAACCAATCAATAATTTTAATTGATGTTTATATCTGTGCTCAACCATTCCAAATACGTCAAATGTATTAAAATGGATTTTACAAGTCCTTTTCTTTCAGATTATCATAGTTTCATTTAGGATCCCAAGTTTTGCACAAAGAACAAACAACAAATTTAGACAATAGCCATATCAAAATCTTAAAACTCTTTAGATGTCTTCAAGGAAATCCCTTTAGAGAGTCAGATGCTTTGCCAGATCTAGCGTCGGTCCATGCTTTTGCAATTGTTCGTTTCATCTCTTCATCGCCTTCCTCGTACATATTCTGCAATTGAAATAAAAGTTTAGGTTGTAAAACATAAATAGCTGCAGACATCTTAGAAGAAACAAGGAAAATGTTTCCTACAGTCCACTAAACAAGTATTCAATGAGAAATTTGTTAAATTGTGCAACATAATTATTGCCGCTTCGTAGAGCCAGAATCAATCTCAGCAGTGATATTACCCTTGGGCAGAAGGCCCCCTCCTCCGCCCCCGGACAAAATTTCATTAAGTGCAATTTAAAAATTTACGTCCTCGTAAATTTCATCAAATGAACGAGTTTTTGTAAATTTCGATTTCAATTTTACCCTAATTTAGACTTCTTAATCACCATCCTAAAATAAAGAAAGAGACTAGAAAACAGGTGTGCGAATATTTGTAATTTTTTTTCCTTATAGTGAATTATAGAGACGACAAAAAAGGACGTAATCCCACAGTGAAACGAACATCTATAAATCTTGTGTGTTCTATTACTTTCTATTAATTGATTGCTCTCGATAAAATTGAATTAAGAGTTTCTAATTCTTAACAGAAGTGATCTAAGAGACGAAAGGTTATACCTTCATCAAGTCCATCATTCCAGCCATTGGATCCCGCTCTTTATCCAAATTCGGCTTCATCTGTAACATCATCATGTGACATGTTCATACGAAACTGAACAAAACATCTTAATTTCAGTAGTCAATTTTCAGTATTAAGAAATTACCTTGTCTTCTTTGAAGTGCAAATCCAACCAGTTCCCCTTAGAAGCTTTAACTAAAGTGACAATGACCCTCTTGGGCTTTACTACCACTCGACATTTCTCGGGCACAATCTCCTTGTTTAATTTTGGTATGGCACATCTATAATTCTTTCCTTGGACGTCATGGAATTTGATATCAAAAGAACTTGGCTTAAATTCGGTCTCAAGTTTCTCCTGCTCAACTCCCTCCAATGGAATATAAATCTAGCAAAAATAAACAAAAAAGAAACTGAAAATATGGGCAAAGAATACATAGAAGAATCAACATAGGTGACAGATGAAAATTATAACTTCTAAGGGTGTCTTCTAATAAACTTTTGTTTCCTTATATCTAGATAAATAAGAACTAAAATAAGCAAAATCTTTGTTTGTCAAAATGGAAATAAATTTCTTATTTTGAGCATCTCACAAGGACCTTTATGAAAACTACAAAACCTCCAAACTAGCAAGCATTCTCACCTTCACTTGATCATTACCCTGATCCCAGCTGAAGGACCCAAGAGGAACATAATTTAGCACAGGCTTAGGGACCACATTTGGTACACTTGATATTGGTGTTGGCGCACTGGTAGTTGAAACTGGTGGCTGCAAAGCAGAAGCAGAAGCAGAAGCAGAAGTGGCATCTATTGATAACTGCAAAATAACATCGATAGCAAGTTATGGGTAAAGAAATAAATTAGTATACACTGCCACGTGATATTCTCAAAATATTGTATAGAAGGATAAGACGTGGCCCTCTATTATATCTTTCAATTTTAGGCAGCAGTTCCTATTCCCTATCCATTAAAATAAGACATTAATCATTATTGGGGGAACAAAAGGAGGAGCCTTGTTCTTAAATTAGATTATTTCACATCATATAACAACACGTGATTCTCAAAGTACAAACACATAAGCAAGGGTCTGTATGCTCTCATGAGCTAGAGTGCTAAAAAAGGAATAGCAATATACCTCTTGCTTGCTTTGATAGAGTTCTTAAAGGAATAAATCCATAGCGAAATGTACAAGTAAAAAGCCAATTAAAGACGCTCATTGCTCTTTTTTGTGCAATTATGTAGTTATTCCACCTTTTTTCAGTCAAATTCCACTTCTAAGTACTGGAGACGGGGTGGAATCCATCTCGACAAGACGACAACATTCATAGTGATATATGTTCAGAGGTACCACGTTAATACCATATTCATTAAATATGAGTCCGCATATAATAACATCACGATTGACACGTTTTCGTAATTTCTTTCATCCATTTCTTCAGATTCCACTATCAAGTCTTGTCCACAAGTCTGAATGAGAATAAGATGGAGGTACAATGGAGAATTAGGAGCAAAAACTTTAATGCCATGATGAATGGAACTTTCAACAGTACAAAATTAAGTCCTTGTGACCTTGTCTGAAACCCATTTCTTCAAAAACTTTTTTTTTTTTTTTTTCAAAACTCATTTTTAACCGCACATTCTCTAATAAAAAATTTTACACATAAAACAAAACCCTTTTTCTTATTTTTTTAACCACACATTCCCAAAAATTCACTATTCCATAACATTTTTTTCCACCCAAAATGGGGCTCAAACAAGGGCTATGAGTATGTTAATGAAAATCCTATCCAAGGAAAATATGGTAGAAAAGCTAATTGCACAAGTGTTCAACAAAAACTAACCACTTTGCAAGAAAAGGATTCCTCGCACTATGAAGCATTCATTTAACCAATTTCGAATTTATTGGAAATAAGGCTTCATCATTGACTACTCATGGCTCTGAGCAGCAGATAACATTCGTCTCCAAAATCATCCACTTTTAAAACACATTTGGACTCGAAATGATCACACTTCGCACCATACCATTGACACGAGTCAAGGTTCCATAAACGGAGTACAAAACCCAATGTAGTGATAACAATAGCCATGTTTAATTTCAGAAACATACACCCGAAGAGCAAAAATTCATTTCAGAAGATGAAGTATCACAGTAATTTCTCAAAATAGCCAGAATATAAACGTAATTATCAAAAAAGAAACCCTCGTCGTCAGCAGCAAAAGAAAAGGACAAAAACAAACTCCCTATATTGAAAATACATAAACCAAATAAACGCAATAAAATGCCCACAAAAAACAATGCCTTTAACTCCCTATATTGAAAATACATAAACCCAATAAACGAATTAAAATGCCCACAAAAATTATACCTTTTCCAAATTGTGAATCTCATTGGAAATAAGAGAGACAATGCGAGGCCTCTTAGCAATGCTTCGAAGATGATTCAATTCGTCCAAGTCCAGTGCCAATTCTTCACTGCTTGCCATTTTTCACTCTCTCTTTCAATACCAATTCAATACCTGTATATAAAAAAGTGATTCTAGTAATCGATTTACTTAACAGAATGGAATTGTGATTTGTGAAGCGAAAAAGAGAAATGGAATTGAACCTGGTGTTAAACACTGGAGGGGTATCGAACAAGTTAGAATGAAAATTCATGTTTTAGGTTAGTTTTAAAAAAAAAAAATATAGATTCTAAAATTGTAAAAATAACACATTGTCGAAGGGGTCAGATAAAAGAAATTAGAGGAAATTACACCCAACCCTACTTTTAAATTACCATTTTCATAAATCCCAACTCAAATTTCATATTTCCAAAATCAGGTTTTATTTAATAATTAAGAAAATATTTTTTATTTTTAAATCAGATATTTCATTTTAAATATTAGATATTAATTGTACAATTTTCATCCTAAACCCTAATCAATTTCTATTTAATTTTCCTCCTCCTTCTCTCTCTCATCTCACCGTCACTCTCTATTCTCTCTTCTCCACTCTCCTCCC
>CAIGRF010035536.1:29184-40105 GCA_903798235.1 Fraxinus ornus | reverse complement strand
ATCATCACCAGCGCTCCCATCATTATCATCATCATCATCACTTGAGACAACATCCTGCCATATCACCCATCAGCATTACTAAAAATCGAGTTGAGCACTGAATTGAAGAAAAAAGATACTTGTTCTTTTTAACAAAAATCAACTCCAGCAATTAAACAAAGTGAAAAAATGTATGCAGACGTTAAATGACATAAGGAGACATAACATGGGTTCCGAGAAAACCCAAGCACGCACTGTTAAGTTAAAAAAACTCACTGCAAAAGACACAACCAAATCTTTCCAAACAAATAACATAGATATCACATTTTTAACAACCACATCTGTAAAACTATATAGCCTGCACATGCGTTACCGTGGAATTCAGATAATGGAACTGGTTTCCCCCTTAAAAAATATCACATGTAATTTTTAAACATTCACATTCTAACACTCGTAAACATCCTTGGGATTATTTGCATAACTAATAATTGAAGGGGTAAGGATATCAAATTATCCAAATTTGTTTCAGGAATAATTTTTACTATTAAAACGGGAATCACCATGCATACCTCATCGTGAGAGAGTACACTCTGTTCGGATCCTGATTCACTTGTGGAGCCTTCATCCTCAGATAAACTCTACCATCATCAAGAAGACAAAATGAAATCACTGACTCCAAATACAAAAGATTTCTTAAATTTGCAAAATAGCCGTGATCCAAATAAAAAGGCCGCTGTTGGCATAATTTCCCTGATGCATAACCTCCTACTCCATTACACAAGTGAACTCGTGTGATCAACAGAAAATCGTGGTTCAGCAGCATTCAATTAGCATTATCAATTGAAAAAAAAAAAAAAAATTCCTACAAACTAGACCTTAAAACTTGACATTTCCCTTTTATTTATTCCAATTGAAAATAAAATTAAGATAGGAATTCTCTTCCTCCTGAACCATATTTCCAAGCATAGAATATGAAAAAAGAAATGGTAATTTTCCGTCATAACAATTTTTTTCAAAAATTTTAAACCCTTCTTAAGAAACATATACAAGACGTTATAAAAATCAAACTTTGTACTTAACCAGATAAAATAAGAAGCTAACATCATTTATTTGCACCAAGAACATAAACAGAGCCCTAAACAAAATATTTTGGAAGGAAGCAGTAATTACCTCATTGTCAACAACTTCAAAATCATAATCGGAGGCAGAATCTTCGGACTTATCAGTTGCTTGTTCTAATTGCTGTTCTATTCTTCTTAAAGCCCCATTTATCTTTTCAAGCCCCTCTTTTTTGTGCTGCTTTTTATTCTTCGGCGTCTTCATTGTCAATCTTTTGTGAGCGTGAAAACAGTAAATAAGATAAATAGATAAGAGAACTAAACAATAATTTTAAGGTTGGAATAATTACTGAAACCAATTGAAGTTCGAGTTGAAAAGTGGAGACGATTATTCAGGATGCTTGGCTGCACTGGAAGTTTTGAGGGTTTTATGACGAAGGGTTTATATTATTATCGAATGTGGTTGGTGCACTGCACCATCTAAAAAGTTGTAACGCGACCCAAATATTAGCTCGGGTTTTGGACTGGGTTTATTACATCCATTTGGGCTAGTATTTGCTTGTTGTTTAAATAATGGGCCAATGATCCAACTACTCTTTACAAATAATCGAACATGATCCACTACCATTACAATTGTTCAGAGATTGGGCCCAAGGGTTTAAGTATGGAGTTCGGTAGTTCGCTACTAGGTTAAAATAAGGGAAGATTTCATAATAAAGAGATTTAGTTTTACCAATTTCAAATTTAAGAGGTTATGTTTAAAATTTCAAATCTCAAAAAATTTTAAATTAATTAATTAAACATATATTTTATTAATTAAATATTAATGTCACAATTTCATATAATTTGGTCACAAATTACAATTTTCTTAAATCAAAAATTTATACGTCACAATTTATTCATCGGTCACATTTTTATCAAATTAATAAGTGATATATCACAAATTTTATATGTCGCAATTTTTTTTACGATCACAATTCAAAAAATTTATAGGTCACAATTTGTTCATCGCTCACAAATAAAAAATTGAAAAGTCACAATTTATTTGTAGGTTACAAATCACAAATATTATAAGTTACAACTTATTAAATAGTCACAAATTATCAAATTATTAGTCACAAATTAAAAAATTTTTAGTTCACATATTATTTTTTTGTCACAATTTATCTATTTCATTAGTCTAATGTTGTTTATCGATCACAAAATAATCGATTTAATGATCATAAACAATCAAATAATTTGTGACCACCATCAACACTTGTGACTAACGCCTCACAACTGTCACCAGCAGCATGGCAACTGAAACCCAATCACCGAAACCACCACCACCATTGAATGGCTTAAAATTAAAAAAAAAAAAAAATTAAATGTAGGGACTCAATTGAAAATAAAGTCAAAATTACAGTGACCAAAATTAAACCCGCTTCCCTCCGAATAGATCTGATTATCACTCACACCAGAAACCTCGCTTCTCTCTCACACAGACTATTTATGTGCTACTGTGTGTACTTCTCTACTCCTAGAGTCATCACTCACAGTAAATCTAAATCATTCTACTATTGTTTTGAAAAATTTGAAGGAAACGAAGAACAACGATTGAAAGGGATTCTTCAGATGGAGAGGAGGATCGTGAGAATTTGATCCCACAAAACGACAAGCGAAATAACGGAATAAAATCCTCAAATCATTCACCCTTTGTGACGGAAAGAAAATGGAGAAGGAGAAGCGATGATACTGCCGTTGCGAAGCACCGTTGTCGGTCGTGTGCAGCGATGCTGCTGCCGTTGGTCGTCGGAGTCGGAGGAACCTTTGTTTTACTCGTTGATGTCGAAGCCATCGGAGGCGGAGGCGGAGGCGGAGGGGGAGAGGGAGGGGGAGAAGGGAGAGGGAGAGAAAGAAGGAAGCGTGGATAATGTTTGAGATTTTGGGATTTTTAGGGTTTGGGTAGTATTAAAATTTTGAATTAATAGCTTATTTTTGTATAAATAAATTTTATATTTGGTTTTTGAAATTGAATCTTTAAAATTCTGGTATTGTGTAATTTCCTCTTAAGATATCTCTAGCAGACTTAATATTATATTTTAAAAGAGCATCTTGATCGGTTTGATGCTTATAAAAAAAAGTTTTTTTTGTTTTTAAGGTGAGAATGTGTTGTTAAAAAATGGGAATTTTTTTTGGATTTGGATGGAAATATTATATTGGGAGAATGTATAGTTAAAAATAAGTTAATTTTTTTTTTTTTGAAGAATGGTAGACAAACGGGAGCAAAATATATTTTAAATTGATTTTTTATACACTTCAGCAACATTTTTTCTTTTTTACTTTTTTTAACAATCATTTATTATTTTTTAATTAATGTATATCTTAGGGATAATTGCAGCAAAAACCCAAACTTTTGAAACACTAGCAGGCTTTCTCCAAATCTTTCATTTGTTGTACCCGTCACTCTTAACATTTTCAACCATTGCAAGTGAGGCCCTTTTGGATGATTTCTATCCATTTTTCCTTCAGTTGACCACCAAAATTAAGTTTAACCATATTTTAATCAATTAAAAGGGGGCAAAATGATAAATATATATTAAAATAATTAAATGAAAGGATAATTGAATAAAAAAAAAAAGAGAAAAGAAAAGAAATATCTCTTCTTTACCCACCCTCCACCCCACGAACCCAACACCCAACCACAAAATCACTCCACCCGTCTCTCATCATCGGTGCCAACAAAAATCAGTTTCTCAACCCAGAGCTCCACTTGTCGAGACCATCATCACTTGTCTCATACTAGACTAATACATGGATTGAACCTTCAAGTTCCAAAGACTTGCCTAAGAAGGACCAGAAAATTGATACAGAAGCGGCTGCCACCACCAGCTCTGGTGTTACAATTTCAACTTCAAATTGTAGCCCAAATTTCACTCTCCTCATCAAAGTCCTCACGTTTAATCGTCTCTCTCTCTCTCTCTCTCTCTCTCTCTTATATCCACAAATAAATTTGTTTTTGAGTGAAAATTTGGTGAGTAGTTTGTGCATTATCAAACTTCAAATGTTGGGTTCAGGCTTATTGGGTTTATTTAAATCCGTGTGAGTCGCGACTTGGGAATTCAATTGATGTGTTTTCCGTTGTTGTTAGGACCTAAATTGCATTTTTCTCAATTGAATTCGTGGCTTGAAGTATGTGAGATGCATCAAATTGAAATGGGACAGGATCGAGAGGAGTCCATTTGGTGGTTGCCAGCATGGGTGTTTGCTAGAAAGGGGGTTGCAGCCAGCATAGGTGAAGCCGGAAAGGGTGTCTCGATTTGCAGTGGAGGTAACGCCGATGTCGACGCCAATAGTTGAAGACAGTTGTGTGATTTTGATTCTCGAGGTAAATAGATAGTTATAATTTTCCCCTTTTAAAATTTAATAAAATATGTACAAACTTAATTTTCGTGGTCAACTGACGAAAAAATGAATGAAAATCATCTAAAAGGTCTTCATATGCAATGGTTAGAAATGTTAGGGGTGAAAGGTACAACAAATGAAAGATTTGAAAAAAGTGTGTTAGTATTTCAAATGTTTAGAACCTTTGTTGCAATTATCCCTGTATCTTTTTAGATGTCAATAGTTAAAACAGTCAATATAATATGAAAAATTTAAGTAGTGGAACGTTGAAAGTTGCACCTATTCAGTTTTTAACTGTTAATTCACAAATGATTGCTGAGGTTTAAGTGAAATTTCAATTAAGTTATCAAAGCATTTTATGGCCATTCAGTCACTTTAATTAAATAGTGTTACATAATTGGTCATTCTTTTAGCCACGTCCACTCCAAGACCAACTTTGAACCATAAAATCTTAGCCCCCGGGGCATAGCTCAGTGATACAAATAATAGAAGTGAGGTAGTTTCAGCTGAATTGACAGTCGCAGTGTGAGAGTTCGATTCCTACCTCTAACAAGGTTTGAAATTGGACTCTTTATGGGCACCAGTATAGCAGCTCTTGTACCTTGACCCGCTGAGGCATATTCTGCAATTTACTTCCTTCACGATGCTCTAGAGGCGGGGCGGTGGGGGCCCTCAAGGTTGGGGTTCAACCTTTTTTTTTTGAACCATAAAATCTCAATATTGACTAACGGTTATTGTATTCATGTTGTGAAATTACATATATTCAAAATAAAATGCGATACTTGAGAGGAAGATTCTCACCTTCAATTACATAACCCAAACAATACCCTTAACCCCTAATCGTGTATTTTATCATTAACAAACAGTTAAAACATCGTGACACCGATAAATATGAGGAAGGATAGAAAGAATCAATCCTTTTAATGGTCATTAGTCCATAGAAGATTTAATGAGTATTGCATCGAATATAACATAAGTTGGTATAATAGAGCGTATATAACATTATTTAACTTTGATGACTATTTGTATAACAAAACTACAAAAAGTTTTGCTTAAACTCTAGTTACCATCGGTGAAACTAACTCAATTCTTACGATAAAAAGGAAAATAAGTTTTCAATATGATTCACTAATAAAGCGTTACTTTACCCTTATAATCAAAGAAAAATTCAAAATAATTACTTTTTTTTTATAAACTTCTGAATTGAGTAACATATGGACATACCCAACCTCATCAACAAAAAAGGATTGAGCCAAACATCGTTTACAATCATGATCAAGTAGAGAACATGTAGTTGACTATTAACAAAAACCATGATGAAGGAAAAAAAAAAAAAAAACTTGCAATAGCTAAAATTCTGCAATTTATTTCAAAAGGGTCATCTTCGTACTTGTGCTATTTTGCCTTAATTTCCTAACTACTTTTGTTGACGCTTAGTTCAGAAACTTTATTTTGTCTTTATTTACTTTGCATATTAATTACTTATCATTAGGTTACGACAAATATCAACGAACCATATGACAAATATCTTTACTTATAGAGTAATGTTGTAAATTTTAATCGACAATACTATCTCAATAAATTTAATATTACGAGTACAAAATACATCTTAAATATATGACGAGACCTAATAATGAATTTACGAAAAAGTAGAACAAAAAGTTAACGAAATGAAGAAATAATCAATTTACGCTTTGAAGAAATCTTAGACTTGGGTATTTTATATTTTATACATAAACGTTGTTTACTCGATTAAATTATTTTTAAAAACATCATCTTCTTAGTGTAAAAGCACACTGATTTCTATCTATATTTCTTGGAAACATGTTATTCTAACATTAATCAGAGAAGAACTATCACAAAAAGACAAAGTCGACATAGTAAAAGTTGAATTTAAGATAAACGAAATTCAGGCTAGACAGGAGAAAATGAAATATATCAAATTTTATACGTGACTTTTGACTTTAAAATTATCTTCTAGGGTGTGAATATGACCTATTGTGAATGGAGAGCGTTAGTTACTTGAAAGTTGGTGATAGGAACCCATATATCAGCTGCCCAAAGGAGCCTATTTTGACCAATTTTCGAGTAGAATTGGTCAATACATCCACTGGAGGAAACTTGAAGTGAAGGGACGTGGGATATAGATGGAAATGGAACGGAAAAACTTGTTGGTCTATTTAATTTAGATAAAAATCAAATTTTTACTAAATTTTAAAATAATTGCAACTACGATTCAGGGCCTTTCAAATATTTACAATTTTTACTTTTTATTCTAACCTTATATTTGTCAAACCTTACATTCCCTGTCATATGAAGTTTTCATTCATCTCTTCATTAATTGATCAGGACAAATGAAATTGACCACCTTTTGAACTTTTTTAAAAATATCAAAATGGTAATTTAACATTTCTCAATATAATAATTGAAATAATTAAATAAAAAACCAAAAAAAAAAATAAAAAAATCTTCTTCCTCATGCGAGAGGTTATCCTCTCGGACCTCAACCTGTTTGCCTGTAGTATTGATTGCTTCTAAAACCTAAAATCAATTGATTAATAGTCAATGACCTCTCCATTTGCTTTCTCATGCTGAAGATTTAACAGATTTTTGACAGGGATCCGACACCCTCACAAAAATAAATTGCATAGACGGAATTACCTCGTTTTCGTTGGTTCTTGTTTGTTTGTGTCATTGCCGGAGACGAAAAATCATCCAGATTTGAAAAGAAGGGGTGGAGGGAGTGGTGGTGGTGGGCTTGGTTGTGGGGGAGGTGGGGTGAGGGTTTGAGGAAGAAGATGATTTTTTTAATTTCCTTTCTCTTTTCCATTTTGGGTTTTTATTTCAATTACTCTATTGAGAAATCAGAAGTTATCATTCAATTAATGGAGATATGTTCTGCTGCTGCATGGTAATAAAATGTTTAGGGTTTCAAAGATTTGAAAGGTTTGGGATGGTAACTACTGTATTTTAATAAAAGTTGATGAAATATATAATTAAAAATTCGTGAATTTCATAAAAATGTGTAATTAAAATTAATAAATCTTTTTAGTTGAACCAAACATGATAATAACCGTTTCAAAATTATTACGAACAAGAATGCATGCATATAATAGGTAAATTTACTTTTGAAAAATGAGAAGAATAGATCTTAGGAAAATTCTATTTGTACAGAGAAATTTTGAACAGGAAAATTACAGATACTCACATGGGGTGGGCCCCATATGAATTAAATATTGTCAAAAAAAAATGGGTCTCACATATTGTGTGTACTCCGTAGAATGTTTGTATTTTTTTTTTTATTTTTTATTTATTTTTTATTTTTCTTTCTGTACACTCAGCAAGGTTCTAGATCTTAAAGTCAGGGTTTTCTTACCTGTAATAGTAACACTGTCACAACCATTATTTCATGCATGCACATAAATGTATTGATGGATAAATAATGCATTCACAAGTCATCATTTCTCATTAAATTAAAATATAAAGTCATAACCTTTTAAAACCTAAAACGGAAGTCATCATTTTGGACCTGAAAAGTTCGGTATGGAATAGTCAAAATGCATCTCAAATTAGGTGAAATATTTATTGGCCGGCACCGGTCACCGCCGTGCGTAGTTGGTGAAACCGGTGTAAGTTGGTAGAAATTTTGCTGGACAAATTTGACACAAGTGAATCTGAAGTCCAGATTACACATGGATCGCCAAGGACGTCGACTACAGTACAGCACTCAATACATTATTTCAAGATTTTTTAATTCTTAAATTTAGGGCCGTTTGAGTCCAATTTTTTTTTTTTCCTTTTTTGTATTAATGTATTTTAAAATAATAGATTGACGAAAAATGTATGATTAAAAATGAAAGAAAAGTTTTTGGATTGCATGTAATATTATTTTATTGAATAATATATGTTGTTCAAAAAAAGAGAGAAAAAATCAAACAAGGGTTTATTTTCAATCACACATTTATCAATAAAATTGTTTTGCACGTAAACCCAATTTTTTTTCATATTTTTTAATTACACATTCTCCTAAAAATCACTATTCGAAACTTCATTTTCTTAAAATAATAGCCATCAAACATGGCTTATTTTATTGAATTTTACCCCTTTTTTTTTCAAACAAAGCTATAAAGCTTTTTCCTGTGTACAGACATTCGTTGAATTGGCCTTAATTTAAGGCTCTGCTGACTACTTTATTTTTCATTTTTATTTTACAACTTGAGTACAGCTCGTCAAAGAAATTGAATCGTGTGAAAAAAACTCAACAACGTAAGAATGTTTTAATTATATTTATACTTAAATAAAACTTATAAGTAATTTTTATGTAATTATGTCCCTAGGTTGGCTTGTGGTTGACAGAGAGCTAAACTAAAGAAAAAATGGTTTCTAGTAAGAGGTAAAAAATTTAGATCATGAGATAGAAATTAATGACTTATTACCAAAGTGAACCGTACATTATTTGAAATACTTTCAATACTTGAGTACGTACCTTATTTAACATTCTACTCGGAATAGACAAGCGTCTACGAAATCTCCTCTATTACAAATAGGGTTTTTAACAATTAAAAAAAATAAAAATTGTCCAATTCTTCAATCAAATATTTTAATTGAAAGAAAAGTCAAGAATAGAATTCCCATAATATTCTCACTTTTGAAAAGGTTAGCACTATTGAAGAACTTGTCGATAAATAATGATGGATTATTAGAGTTGAAGATTTGTAACGGAAAGAGAAATTAAAACTTGATTTTGAAATTAGAAATAAAAGAAAATCACTTCTACCTTTGATTTTCACTAATTTTAACTCATTCAACGTTGAAAATCTTCCATAAACTATTTACGTGATTGAAAATAATAACAAAATTCATCAATCAATTTTAAGGATAAATTTCATAATAAAATTTTAGGCTGACAAATTTGACAATACACGGATAATTTCTCCTTCATACTAACCTACTATCTTATTTCATTGTAGTGCAGAGACTATAGCTGAAGTTATTATTATTATTAATTTTATTTTTTTTTACGTAGGAACCCTTAGCCGCTACCATTGAGTGCGCACTAGACAAACATCGCTCCAATACAGTAGCTCGCAAACCACACACGAGAGATAAACCGCAATAAGCAAGTCTGGTGCGACGGGTTCAACCGAAGAAGTGTTGACAAGGGATTCAAACTCGTGACCTTCGATTTTCACGTTCACCTGCTTCATCAATTCGACCACACAGAAGGGATAGCTGAAGTTATTTGCAATAAGGAGAAGTTGGTGAGACGAAAATGACTAAATTTTGTAACGATCGATTGACTTGACGCATTAATTAGTTTCAGCTATGTACACTAATTGTCTGCATAAGGCCAAGCATTATAGTCAAAATTTTAACGTATTGGTTCATACTTCATACGACGACACATTAATACATTATTGGACCGCTATAGTGTAATGACTTGACCTGGCCCGACAATGCTTTATTTTCAAAATCAATCTTAAAAAACGGGTTAATTTTATAAAATGTTGGATAAATAAGACCGGCGAGTACAAGCTTAAGGGTTTGTTTGGCCTAATTTATTTGAAAATTATTTTTCAAACTCATTTTAAGTCACAGATTCTCTCACTAAAATAATATTTCACATGAATCTATAATTTCTCCTACTTTTTAACAACATTTATCTCAAAAAATGATTTTTAATTCAAATATTCTCTAGAAAACATACATTAAGTGGCTATGCAGAAAAATAAAAAATAAAAACCTTAATTTAGTTATTTTTAACATTTATAAACTAAGCTTAAAATTTTGCTTTTAAGTAAATATAACATAAGATCTAGATAAATAATCTTTTAACCACGAGTGTGTTTGTGCCACATTATTTTGGAAGAATGTATTCTGGAATAGTAGATTGATGGAGAATGTGTGGTTGAAAAAGAAGGAAAAATTATTGATGTGATGAAAAATATTATTTTATTGAAGAATGTGTAGTTGAAAATGAGTAGAAGAATAAGAATGAAAATTTTAATGTGTACCAAACAGGGGCATACATATTATGAACAATTATAATTATTTTTTTTATGTCTACTCAATAGTAAATGTATGGAAAATGTACAAACTTGAGGCACCGAAACGTTCATTTTAAGTGAGACAATAGTAACATATTGAAAGTGCACATGGATGGAGTCAAGAGAGAACAATTTTTTTTTTTACACAAATCTAGTACTTAGAAAAAAAAAAAAAGTCTACATATAAAAAAATAAATGAACTCGAATAACCATGGATTAAAATCTGGACTCGTCTCCTATCTCTGCCCCTACATTGCACAAGTGCAACTCATGTAAACACGAAAGTATATTGTTGACTATTTAGTATACTATTGGCTAAAGTAATCAATGTCAACATTTATTATATTTATAAGTATATATCATGTTAAAGTCCAACGAAGTACGCTAGAGTTGGGGAAATGGCCAAGCCGCCGAGCAAGGTTGATTGACAATACATGATACATCACAAAAAAA
>CAIGRF010035536.1:16245-29148 GCA_903798235.1 Fraxinus ornus | reverse complement strand
GAGAGAGAGAGAGAGAGAGCGTTTTTGAATTGGAGTTTAGATTTTAAGAATGTAGAATTAGATAGGGCGGCGACACGAGGGGGAATACAAACTGTGTGCAAGGAAGGGGGTGTGGGGCCCTATTTTGTACCACGTATGAAATTACAAATATACATCAATTTTTCAAATACTTTACCCTCGCTTTGTCATTCATTTTCTCAAATATTATTTGTTTCGGTAAACAATCTCCACCACATATTCACTCAATAAAACATTCTATGATTCCTGGTTGGAGCAGCTGAGTGATGTAATAATCAATATTGGTTGGAGCAGTTTGGTGATGTAATAACCATGAAGAAATGCTCTCTTGGGGTCAGGAGTATAAGGAGTGCTTGAACCCTGGTCACTTGGACATAACCCGCGGTTTACCTCCGTCAGTTACTGAGGGGCTGGTGGCTGGTGGTCCAAGAAATTAGTTTGGCTAAGTTGGGATACCTGGGTACCAAAAAAAATAAAAATAAATAAATAAATAAATAAAAAAATAAAAGCAGCAACCAAAAGTTTGAAGTCGAAAAGCGGCTTTTTTACTCTTTAGTGAAATATTTGGACTTTAGTAAAACATAACACCACTGTGCAATTTCTGATCAATATTTATTTAGTTTGAACACAATTTATATAGATATTTATAAATTATTAAGTTAAGATTTCATAGTCTTAAAACAGATTTTTTTTTCATCCTAAGCCTATCATGAAAAGTGTTAGTTTAATTGTAAAAAAGTTAAAATTAGTCTATAATAGTCACTTAATCACGTGGGCCATAAAATATATTGATCAAAAAAGTTTTATCGATTTTTATAATTCTTTTTAAATTGCAGAGAGCTTAATCTAAATCTGCGATTTTTATGCACTTAACGTTGCTGTCTGTCTTTTCTTTCCTATTGTGCGGTAACTTTAATAATTAATCTACATAATCCACCAATCCATATGGTAGGGGTAAATTTGGGGTTAAAACAATTTTTTGACAAAAAATTTCTCAAAAATTTATTTTTAGAATGTTAAAATGATTCATAGAAGTAGAGTTTAAGAATATTTTTATACGGAACGCTTATGCATGGGGTGATGCTACATTACATGTGGCCCTGGTAAAGCATAATTACTATTATGCATGTGATAGTTCACTTATGAGGGAATTAATAGTGTTATGACTCATAATAAAGAGCTGCCACGTGATATCGTAACCAAGCTGTGGGATCAGATCCAACCAAATTAGGAGCTCCCTATTTCGAGGCCATGTTGTCAACCGAGGCCCAGGGCACCACCACGGATCTAAGGCTCTTTAGCTCTTTAGTGATGACCCATGTGTAGGGATTTGCTCATGATGAAGATTTTTATTTGAATGATTGATGTGACCTTTATATAAAGTCTATTTGTGTTTTGTCTTGTCAATGTAAGAGCATTTAATGACTTGTAAGATTAGGAGAGTCAACTTAATGGCTAGGACTTGATGTCTTGGTCGAGGAGATAGGGCCACGTGTAAATTGATCCAAATGTCATCATTTCATTTGTAACCCCCACTATGTAATAATTGAAGACTAGTGAAACTCTTATTATTTGGAGTTATATTATTTTCTCATATATCATCTACAAATCTTGTTCTTGATCGATTGTTTATTAGACAATCGTATCCTACAAGTCTTATCCCATAAATCTGGCCAGAACTCGAACGGAAACTTCTCGTATCGTTGAGCTCCTCCCACGTTCAAACTCTGGAGCTATCCTGACCGTCGATCGACATTAACGTGTTGGATTTAGCTTACGTATGCACAAGCGTGCACGACATTTGTTGTCAACATTTTTTAGGGTCAACAAATAGGATCCATCGTTAGGGATTTCAAATAACTGAAAAATCTATTTCGATATGTTTTCCGAACCAAACCATAAACTTTCTTTCCAAACCAAAAACCTATAAAATCATTCAATAATTATTTCCCACAAACTTGTTAATTATTTATTGCTTGCAAGGCACGTCATTTTCTATACGAAAAAAAAATCCATACTCTTTTTCGGGCGAGAATCTTAATTTGTAAAGAAAACAAATACAATAAAATATGAAAAAAATCTATTTATCATGGAATTAAAAAAAAAAAAGAAAAAGAAAAAGAAAAAAAAGAAGCCATGTTGACCGAGTAAGAATATTTTTATCAGGGGTAGAAATTGATCAGTAATTGTACACACCTAAAATGTGCAATTATAAGAAATTATTTGATGTAATATAATATCCAATGAGGATTGAAGAGCAAAGTCTAAAGTCTAAAGTCTAAAGCAACTTGTTTGGTCCTCAGTGGAGTGTTTGGTGAAATGTCACACCATAATGGAAAATGTAATTTCCATATGGTTGGTTATATTACCACCAATTTTTTTTTCCTTTTTAAATACACTACATTTTAATTTCATTGAAAGTCATTTACTTTTATTCATTATTACACTTATATCCTTAATTTTTTTCTTCATGACATTCTTATTTATAACATTTTATTAATCAGAAAATATTATCATTGTTCGTGATTTTTGGCTAAAAAAATATTGTTAACGTGTTTTAAAATGATGATCAAATACTTAATTTTTGCTTATTTAAAAAAATGGCACAAATGAATCTTTTTACTCTATTTTAAAGAAGACTTTAAGAGGGAAACCATAATCAGGAGGAGTTTATGATGATTTGAGAATGAAAAAAGTTTGATATGTGATAATGTCAAAAGGTTATGAACATTTTATGCCATTAAAATGTAGTTTAATTATTAAAAATTATGTTGTGAATATATTTAGTCTTTCTATAGTAATATTTGAGTTATGAACACAATATACATGCATATCATATGTGTTGGTAGGAGGGGGTATCATCTAGATACTAATCGAATCAAGTATCAATAAGAATTTTAGAGCGATACAACTCAGCTTGTCGATTCTTTATATACTTTATAACAAGATTATGAAGTGTATTGAGGGTTTGACCATTGTGGCGCTCATTGGATTAGGAAGACATTTATTCGTAGTCTAGTTTTCTGGGGTATGCTCTTGTGAACTTGTACTTTTTTTTTGCACTTTGGATATAATACACTTACCTTATCCAAAAAAAATAAAATTATAAAGTGTAAGTCATAGTAAGAAAAATTCTCGTGCTTAACTTCCGTGTTATTTCATTTAAATTTATATAAATTGATTTAGTTGAGATATTATAATAAGAACCAGTCTATGAGTACATGAAAAATGTACGGAAAATACAATTGGCACGTTTTCATTGGAAGAGGAAAAAAAAGACAAACATGCGAATATGGTGATGTCACGTCAGCACCCTTTTTTCCCTGTGCAAGAATCCTGTATCCGCAGCTTTTTTCTTATAATAATAAATTTAACGTTGAATTAAAATTTGACTATGATTGGCGATCAATTCATATTTCCATTGTAAGCCAATACCATCATGACACCTTGAGTCTAAATTAACCAAATTAGCTTTTTCGGCTAAACATTTCCATCCAACGCATTTAATTGTTTGCCTTACGATCATTTTATAATTGTAAGTCTGACCTGCAATTTTTTTCATAACCTAATCCAACCGTTTGAATGATCTCATAAAAAGTAAAGTAGAAATCTCATCTAGAAATATACTAGTGTGTTTGGTGCATATTAAAATGAGAGAATGTATTTTTTTGAAGTGATGTGATGATGAATGTGTGATTGAAAAAGAAGGAAAAGTTATTGATGTGATAAAAATTATTTTTTTATTGAAGAATGTGTGGTTGAAAATAAGTAGAAAAATGAGAATGAAAAAAATAATGTGAGCCAAACAGGGGCATTTGTTTATATTTTCAAAAACATATACTTTTATATTTGTCTTTTCACATCGAATATAATTTTATGTTGTTTAAGTTACTTATTTATTTATTTTTAATCATTTTCAATAATTAAGATGTAGCACAGATTAATATAATTAGCAATATTTTCTTTCTATAAAATGGGCAAGTCTATTTTTGATACTATGTTGTTGCGTTAAGTAGTGTTGACATCTAAACGGTGATCAACAAATTCTTTTTTGTCTAATCAGTGTTTTCCCCTTCTAAACCCACTAATTTAATGCTTAAGAAGGAACAAGGGAAGAAATGATTATTCAAATTTTACATGTATAATCCTTCCCTGACTATGCCTATTTATAAGGTCCTGAGGGTAGTTAAGTCTTTTTATGTTAACGACACATGGCGACCACTAATTTGCTGGCTTCTATTTGATTTAATTTTCTTTTACATTTTATTTACCAATTTAGATCTCATATTTGACGAAGTACTTTGGCTCGCCTTTTATGTTCAAGGTTGTTTATAAGACTTCACATTATTTAGCGGCGGACGCAGGACTTTAAAGTTAGGAAACACAATCGAATTTGTAAAGAAGTTAGAAGAAATTTTACAATAAAAAATTTACGTCCAAAAAAATCATATCCCATGCAATTTTGCATCCGAAAATTTACATGAGATATGACTTTTTTGGATGTAAAATTTCGAAATTTTTTGATGTCATATTCCATATAAATTTTTCTAATAAAATGATGAAAATTACATTAAGAAACTTGTATTGCAAAAATAATAACTGTGAATAAAATAATTGATATTTTTTTTTTAAATGCGAGTTTGATGTCGTTCTTTAAAATTCACGTTTAACGTATTTTTAATTATTTTCGATATCTGTTTGGACTATTCGATATGCTCATAATGTAGTTCTCGAAATAATTTTTGAGATGACATAAATAATTTGTAAATTCGATTAGAGTACGATCGTCGATTTTTTTTTTTTAAATTAACATGTTATCGAAATTCAAATTTATTGAGATTTTTTCCCTGTTTGGTGGAGATTAAAATAAGATTTTTAGTAAATTTTGATAAAAGTTAAACAATTATGAATTCCATGAAATATATTATTAAAATTAATTGTTAATTTTAATTTAGATTAAAATTAAAATTTCAATCGGATACCAAACATGACTTCACAAAAAAAAAAAAAATCTCCAAAGATGGGGGGTTGTCCGCCAGTGACACTATTAATGTTCATGAGCTTACTTCTGAGTTCGCATACATATTTTGACACTTCGAATTACTTGCTCACATATTAAAATTTGCTTCATCCTTTGTAAATATTTATTGATAACAATTAGCTCCTTTCTTTGTCAATTTCGTGCCCTGTCTTGATTTAAGACGTATAACAACTTTGGTTGCTCTATAAATTTTGCTCATTAATAAACGACAACGTGTCCAATAAATAGATTTCTTAAACCTTGCCAATAATAAAATATCTCACCAGAAAATTGTTGGCCGTACTTCGAAGTTAAATTGCATTTATTTCAATAAATATGCCACCTCCAAATTTAGTGACTCGCAACCTTGCGCGGCAGTGCACCCCAGTATCATACATTAGTGCATGTTTGGCTAAGTTTTAAAAAACTACAAATTTCTCTTGAAGTGCCTTTTTTTATTTTTTTTCCATACAAGTTTTGTAATTAATCATTTTTTTTTTTTGCTTTAAGTGAAAATGACTTTGAAAGCAATATTAAAGACATATATTTGTACACATATATAGGCACATGTACATGTATGAAATTGAATACATACATGGAAAGTATAAAGAGATATTTGATCGTTATTAAATATTGAAGTGTCTCCTGCGTCAATCGATTCTAAAATAGTCATGGCCTGTTTGGGCCAGATTAAAATCAGATTTTAATTTAAGTCAAAGTCAAACAATCAACATCAACTACATCTTTCATGGGTCTCACATATTTTCAACCACACATTTCAAAAACTTTTTTGACAATCCACTTAAAATCTAATTTTAATCTACACCCTCTTAGTTACATATACAAGCAACTTTTGTAAATTTAAAGGAAAACCATATTCTCTAGTCAATCCAAGTAAGTTTTTATACATGTCTCAAGTATTTTTTAATCTAGCCCTTGTATGAATTTGTTAAAAATAGATTTTTAATAAATTCTTAACAAAAGATGATAAAATGTGTGGTTAAAAAGTTAATAAAAATTATGAAATTCTATAAAATACGTGGTTAAAATTAATTGTTGATTTTGATATATGTATTTTTATCAACTTTTTAACTGAATCAGACATATGATCAATACAAATATGAAATATCTGACCTTTAAACATTTTTGAAAAAAAAAAAGTCTCTAGTGGAGTCTCCATTAATTTATTAAAAAAAGCTTCAATTTGATCCCTCGTCCACATGCCAGAATTTCCCAAAATAAGTCGAACTTCCCATGATGGAGTCAATTAATTACATGTTTTACTCATTTGGCAATGTAAATACATGACTTTATGAAGTCAATATTGTACCGCGTTTGATCTATCATACATGGAGAAATGCTAAGCTACAGAGATTTCTTTCTATATATTATTAGGAAATAGTCTCTTGAGTAGTCGAATCCATTCTAGTTCTTGCAACAAATTCTCTATATAACCCTCTCCTTCTACACAAAATAATTATATGAAGCCTTTTGCCCTATTATAGCTTCCTCTTTACTTCATTTGCCATTTTTTTTCTCAGCAGTACTTCTACTTGGAGCTTCTTAGCTTCGCCATCTTCGTTGATCAGGTTTCTCTCTTTCTCTCTCTCTCTCTGTCTTTGGGTTTGTTGGTGTTCGCCTGTTGTGTTGCTAGAGCGCGGCTTCTCAGTTGATTGGAAAACCGTCACAAAAATCATTTGCCACGGTATTAGATATTGTTTTCCCGGTTTTTTGCGAGTTTCCTGTAGTGAGAGTTCAAGCTCATGCATGGAAAACAAGTTTTGCTGCTAGAATAATAAGTTGCACAGAAAGCCGCCAACGAGAAACAGAGACAAAAATCATTTCTTATGTTCTTTTAATCAACGGTATTACTAATATTTTTGTTTTTCTGTGATGGTTAAAAGACAAAAAGAGAAAAAAGAATGTCAGAAAAAACATGAACGAACTTTGTGGTAGTAGAAACTTTTAGGAAAAAATTGAAGATAAAGCTTAAGTGACTGGTCAATTTGAATCCCATACTTGTCAACTTTTAATTATTTTTCTCGACTGTCAAGTTTCACCTTAATATTTGTACTGATTAAGGTCAAATTTTGTTTAACATGTTCGAATTAAAATTATATTTAAACAAATTTAGTTTCTGCTAATTAGCATAGTCCATACATGAAACTGCAGAGATCACTGAAGAAAGGTATTATTTCCGAAGAAAAAGAATGTGGAAGCTTAAGATTGCTGAAGGACATGGACCATATTTGTACAGCACCAACAATTTTGTTGGCAGACAAATTTGGGAGTACGACCCTAATGACGGAACACCAGAAGAAAGAGAATCATTTGATAAAGCTCGCGAAGAATTCCAGAGGAATCGGAAATTGAAGGGAGTTCACCCCTGTGGTGATTTGTTCATGAGGATTCAGGTGATTCAGTGATCAGTCTTGTACTTTAACTTTCAAGCGGTACAGAGAGTCTATGATCATGGCTAAATTTTGAACCAAACGAGCTTTAAATTTGCGTGAAAGAGAAATTCAAGATTCATAGCTTAATATCGTTAAAGAATAGTTAAGAGTATGTTTAGTACGTATTACTAGGCATTACCAAAGTCCATACTGTATAATTTATTTACCAAATGAGCCATTAAAGATTTCTCATATTTGATGTTGCGATATTTCTCAGCTTATTAAGGAAAGTGGGATCGATCTGATGAGCATACCACCAGTTAGACTAGGAGAAAAAGAAGAAGTAACCTATGAAACAGCCACGACTGCCGTGAAGAAAGCTTTACGCTTAAATCGTGCAGTACAAGCAAGTGATGGCCACTGGCCAGCTGAAAACGCCGGTCCAATGTTTTTCACTCCTCCACTGGTAATATTAACTTTCACCAATTTTTTCATTACTCGTTCGAAAGGATACATATCAACTCTATGTACTTTGTAATTTAATTTGTTCTGTACAAAAATGGTAAAAACAGTTGTTACTGTTTGTATGCTAATTCTCAAGTATTATACATGCAGATTATTGTGTTGTATATCAGTGGAGCAATTAATACTATCCTCACATCAGAACACAGAAAGGAGATGGTTCGCTACATTTACAACCACCAGGTATTGTACCTAAACATGCCTTTATGACAATTTTGACAAGGTGGCAATCGACTATACAGTATTAAATTAAAGAAAAATAAAAAGAGTCGAAATCTTGTCCATCGTACTATACTGGGGGTCCACTTATGTATCCTAAACGTTTGTATATGTATTTCTGATGCTTAAAATTGTGAAATGTGATGTGTAGAATGATGATGGTGGATGGGGATTTTACATTGAAGGTCATAGTACAATGATTGGCTCTGCACTTAGTTACATAGCTCTACGTTTGCTGGGAGAAGGGCCTGATGATGGTAATGGTGCGATTGCTAGAGCCCGCAAATGGATCCTTGATCATGGAGGTGCAACCGGAATTCCCTCGTGGGGAAAGACCTATCTTTCGGTATAAATCTTCAGATCCAATCTTGATAAAAAAAAAAAAAAAAAAAAAAAAAAATTTCAAGTAAATTAGTCAAGATTGAAGCGAGGAACATTATGAACCAAATACTTTTTGATACAGGTCCTTGGAGTGTATGATTGGGATGGTTGCAACCCATTACCACCAGAATTCTGGCTTTTCCCTTCATTTTTACCTTATCATCCAGGTAAATGATGAAAGAGAAAATTCCATCAATAGATGATTATTAAAGATTGGATTTGATTATAACTAGTATGATTCGTTCTAATTTTTGTTTCTCGTATGCGTTGCAGCCAAGATGTGGTGTTATTGTCGTACTACATACATGCCTATGTCATATTTGTATGGGAGAAAATATCATGGGCCACTCACCGATCTTGTTTTATCGTTGAGAGACGAGATTCACGTCAAGCCATATAATAAGATAGACTGGAATAAAGCACGTCATGACTGTTGTAAGGTTAGGACTTGTCTCTCTCGTGGTTAACTAGTAGGACCCTATCACAATTGATTTTGGTTAAGTAGCTGGAAAAGTTAGATTTGGAATGTCCTTCCTCCTGGGTAGCCAAGTATAGTCAAATTACGAATAATCCTTACTTGTCCCCTGATCTACCTATGCTAAAGTCAATATATTATGATGTGGGCGGATTTATCTTTAGGTTAGAAATATTACGTGTTCATCAGTTTTATTTCGAATAAATTTTTAATATCGCCATATTTGTTTGATGCAGGAAGATTTGTACTATCCTCATAGCTTTATACAGGATTTTCTTTGGGATACTCTCAACTACTGTACCGAGCCAGTAATGAGACGTTGGCCACTGAATAAGATTAGACAGCGAGCCATGGATAAGACAATCAAATACATGCGTTACGGCGCAGAAGAGAGCAGATACATTACCATCGGATGTGTAGAAAAGGTTAAAAATTCTGGATAAAATTAACGACCGGAAAATTTTGATATTTCAAACACCTGCGTTGTTGTTAGGCTCGAAATCACACATTTTTCTTAATGTAGAGTCTACAAATGATGTGTTGGTGGGCACACGATCCAAATGGTGACGAATTTAAGCATCACCTCGCAAGAGTTCCCGATTACTTGTGGCTTGCCGAAGATGGAATGAAAATGCAGGTGTGTTTTTGACACAACAATATGTTTTGCTAAGCTTAAAAGTATAAGCTGTTTTTCTTACTTTTAAGTAGAAAAAAGTCGCTTAGAAAGTAACTCACTTTGCTATTTTAAATGCAGAGTTTTGGTAGTCAAATCTGGGATAGTACTCTTGCCACTCAAGCCGTTATTGCAACTGGTATGGTTGAGGAATATGGGGATTGCCTTAAGAAGGCACACTTCTATGTGAAAGAATCTCAGGTTCATTTCTACTCAAAAACAAAACGTTTTTTTCCCTCATAAAAGCTGCCAAAAGTAGAGTTAACAGGATTATGTTTCATGCTAACTATGCAGATAAAAGAAAATCCTGCGGGAGACTTCAAAAGTATGTATCGTCACTTTACTAAAGGCGCGTGGACTTTCTCCGATCAAGATCAGGGGTGGGTCGTATCAGACTGCACAGCCGAAGCCCTTAAAGTAATTTAATTTGTTTTTAGAATATGACAACAAATTCACATAAAAATAGCAAAAAAATAAGTTTTAACTGATTTAAATCTGCATGAATTTTACAATGCAGTGTCTCCTTTTACTCTCACAAATGCCCTCACAAATTGCTGGAGAAAAAGCTGATGTTGAGCGCTTGTACGAGGCTGTGAATGTCCTCCTATATCTGCAAGTATGAATTTCATTGAATTTTTCTAATCTTAGGCCCAAGTTGTTTTGAGCATGTTTGATACATAGTACTTAACATCATTGAACAATATTGAAAAACAAAAATAAGTAAATCTAGTTCATTTACTTTCTCGTCCTATGTAATCGTGACTGATTATGTGCTTATATATCTTTCAGAGTCCTGAAAGTGGTGGATTTGCTATTTGGGAGCCCCCAGTTCCACAGCCATATTTGCAGGTAACTATTCTCACATACTTATGACATGTTGGCCATGCTGAGTTGAATTGTACTCGACTGCATTATTCAAGAAAAAAATAAGTTAAAATCTTGTTCATTTTCAGATGTTGAATCCTTCAGAACTTTTTGCAGACATAGTAGTCGAATCAGAGTAAGAAACATTAGCCCTTTCCTTTTTTCACACACTTTCTATCTTTTATTCTTCAAATACTGACACCATAATTTGACAAAGAAAATAACATTGATCATTGATTTAATTGGTGGTTTCAGGCATGTTGAATGTACTGCTTCAATAGTCCAGGCTCTTTTAGCATTCAAGCGTCTACATCCAGGCCACAGGGAGAAGGAAATTGAAATTTCCATTGCAAAAGCAATACCCTTTCTTGAAGGAAGACAATGGCCCGATGGCTCATGGTGAGTCGATTTATGTCTGGTATATGTTTGGTTTGTGGTATCCTTAATAAAATTGCACAATGAATATTTCTCGATCTAACTAGAAATATATACACTTGACAGGTATGGCTATTGGGGGATTTGCTTTCTGTATGGAACATTTTTTGTGCTTGGAGGAATGTCTGCTGCAGGGAAGACTTATGAAAACTCTGAAGCAGTTCGTAAAGGTGTTAACTTTTTCCTATCAACACAAAATGAAGAAGGTGGATGGGGAGAATGCCTTGAATCATGTCCAAGCATGGTAAGCATATACCATTTAGACTCTACAAGAAATTCTTCTAACCTTCTCTTTTTAACTAAAAATTATTCATATTTGATGATTGTGTGACAGAAATACACACCTTTGGAAGGAAATAAAACAAATTTGGTACAAACATCGTGGGCCATGCTAGGTCTTATGTATGGTGGACAGGTTAGTTCAAATTTTTAATCTTATATGCTTTCTATCATAAAGTGTCAAAACGCGTCGAATCATTATTTTTTGCATTTACGTTGAGACAATCTGAAACTTGGAAAAACACGATCTGACAAGTGAAGGTTATGTGACGTGGACGTTATGTCCATCACAGGCCGTGTTGGGTCTAAGAATTTACATTATTAAGTCATGCTTAACTTTTCCCCCTTTTCTAATAAAAATTAGGCGGAGAGGGATCCAACACCTTTACATAAAGCAGCAAAGTTGTTGATTAATGCCCAAATGGATGATGGAGATTTCCCTCAACAGGTAAAAAAAAAAAAAAAAAAAAATTTAAATTGCATCACTAAACTTAACTAAAATTTTCTAATAATTATTCTTCATTACAGGAAATTACTGGAGTATACATGAAGAATTGCATGTTACACTATGCACAATATAGGAACATTTTCCCATTGTGGGCACTCGGAGAATATCGTCAACGTGTGTGGCCATCTCAAAGCCTGTAAATTAAGAGAAAAATCGTTACATAATCGCCAACATAATTCTTTTTTCTTTGTATAATGGATGTATTTCCTTCTGAAGTGTTCGTGTATTATAACCATGCAATAATGATACGCTTGATAAGTTGGATTGAATAATACTGTCCATGAGAAAGAAAAAAGTTATATTTTGTCCTTGACTATGTACAATTTGGGTTAATAGTACAAGCTAAACAAACTCATTTTGTGATTTTCAGTGTACATCGTGTAATCTAAAGAGCAACTTTCCGAAAGATTATTGGTTGTTCTACTTCGTCAAACTTATTCTTTACCTACAATTTTTTTTTGAGCCTTGTTACTATTTCTTTCATGCTTGACTCATAAACTAACTACGATGTAATTTAATGATAGTCTCTTCATTACCTCGGCCTTAGGGCCTGTTTTGGTCGAATTAAGATCAGATTTTAATTTAAATCAAATTCAAACAATCAATATTAACCATATTTTTCATAGGTTCCACCCATTTCAAAAATTTATATCACAATTCACTAAAAATCCAATTTTAATCCCCACTAAACACCTTCTTAATTGATAATAAAAATTATTTTCCTCTTGACTATGGTTAAATTTGGATTGTCCTCACCTAACATCTAGTTGTAATAAGCACCAGGAAAAATATAGCTTGTTGAGGTACAACGTATTAATTGAAACCAGAATAATAAGGTCAAATTGGCCTAACTACACCTAATAAAGTCAACATTAATGGCATTGACAATTGATGGGCCCAATTGCTTAATTTTCAACATCACACTTTTGTGCATTTATTATTTGTTAAAGAAGTTTAAATATTATTTATTAAACACTGTAGAGTTCTATATAGGGCCGCCTGACTACACCTAATAAAGTCAAGAGGAAATTAGGCCCCGTACACTTTTTATAAAAAATGGTTTTGAATTATACCCTTAAACTATAATTAAACAATCTAATGAAGTATTAATTACGT
>CAIGRF010035535.1:66040-89977 GCA_903798235.1 Fraxinus ornus | reverse complement strand
CGCCTACAACATTATAAATCTTATTACACAAGTCCACTCAAAATATTTCAAAACGTTTATCTGGAAAATAAATTCAATTGACAAAGGTAAAGAATAATGGAATACTTCACTGACATTGGAGGACAAATATTATAAATGAGAGATCAATTAAAGGAAATAATATAGAAAGATACGGTAATAATGTAATACAACGTCAGATAAATCAAATACTATCCCTTTTAACTATAAAACTGGAATAGAAAAGGAGGCCAAACTGCATAGCAATACAGTTAATAAGAGCACTCTATTTGGTCTCAAATATTGTCATTTCCTCTACTCCAGGTTGTGAGTGGGGGATGCACTAAGTGCTTGCTTCATCTAACCATCCAGGACGCCTAAGGGTAGGGTCGATTGCATCCACGAGATTGGTAGCAGCCAAAACAAGTCACCCTGAAAATAGCAAGAGGAAATCAGAGGAAGATATAGTTAACTCATCTCCAATTGTTGTGTTCATTGTTTGTGGATAGTGTTATAACTTACTTTAGACTCCTCTAAGCCATCCATTTCAGTTAGCAATGTAGATAATTTGAAGATATGAAGATGATAATAGATTCATAAATAAAAAGAAAAGGCAGAGTATATCATACATATGCTCTCTAGCAATAGTCATGTGAAGTTCACCTAAAAAGATGAGGAGTTAGCTGGGCAACAAATGTCTAGTCTTTTTCCTTTAACAAATGTCGAGTTGAATCTCAGCAAAATCTTTAACTACCTTAGTTCATATTAATACCTATAATTCAAAGTTTTCAATTTGGTTTTATCTTGGTTGAAAATTCTCACAATTTTTGCACACTCCAATGACCTGAATGTTCACACAAAATTTGCACTAGCAATAAAAGGTAAACAAATGTGTCAATCAACAAAAAAGCACATTCTGGACCCAATGCTCACTCACCAAAATGCACTACTAGTTCTCCACAATGAAACTTCTTCCATCTACAAAACATCCCAGGTTCTACGCTTGTGGCTGGACTGGCATATCAATAGGACTGGCGCCAGTTTTAGCAAAACCAGTCATCTCAAATGTGTTTTGTCCAGTAACTCAAGTTCAATAGTAACGGTTCAAATGAGCTGTCCAAATCAGTTTGATGTCCATCTTGAATGTTACCAGGCCAAACCACCAAATTCAACCCGGCAACTCCCCTAAGCCTACAAGGCTCAACACCAAAATGTTGCTTACTAAAAGAATTAAGAATTTGCATAATTCATTTTTTATTTTCTTCAATTTTACAATTTGATGCCCACATTCCTCTAATCAGCCATTACCAAAACGATCAGAGAAACCCAGGTTGCCATTAGCTTTATTTTGCTACCACAAACCAAGTATCTTCCACATTATGACAACCCTGCAGGTGATTGTCTTCATTGCAGAAACTGATACATTAGATAATGAAGGAATTTTGGTCTATTAGACCGTTTCTGGATTGAGATTAATCTAAGAAACATAATTTAATATTGGCAGCTACTATTCAAAATATTTTTGTAATATGAAAACACCAAACAAAACAACAAATATGGCAAGATAAGTCAGGCACTCTCTGCCAACCTTCTTCCATTTACAAAACAAACTTCTTCCAAACCCACATTTAAAAAAGTAGACCACACCAATTAAACAAATAGGAGTACATTTCCCAGATCAAGATCATGTGAGGGGTGAAAACCAATCAAACCATTATTCACTATTCAGGCAACAATAGAATTCAACTCCTATTAATCAAAATAGAAAATCACAAAGCATTTTTCTCATACCTAGCGAATCAAATAAATATAAATCATTCAAAACTTTAATTGATCAATTATTAATCTACAAATGAGTAGATAAATTCCCTGAATACACACATACCTAAGAGAAGGGACATAGAGAAGTGGAGAAGAAAGATAGTATTGATCCATTATTAATCTACAAACGAGTAAATAATTTCCTGAATACACACATACCTAAGAGAAGGGGCGAAGAGACAAAATTGAGAAGAGGGATAAACGTCAATTTTCGAAAGCTCGCTCGATTCTGGACAAATTGCAGGTGACCCATGGTAGTACTGGATGCGCTTGAGTGAGAGGAGTGGATTGGTGGTGGTCGGCGATGGAAACGGTGGCCTATGGCTGTGAAAATATGACGAAAATCATGACTGGTAGCGCGGTTTTGGGTTGCGATTGGGGTTGTTTTTGGCAACTCCGTAGCCATGTGATGACAAAAGGTTGAAGATGGGTTCGAATGGTAGTGGTCTCTAGTGGGTGGTGGTCGATTGTGGAGGAAGAAGGCAGCAATTCTTCTGGCTTCTATGGAGGATGAGGGAAAACAGGTTGTTTGCTGTGTTTTCAATTTTGCCTTGTTTTGGCTTGAAAACACTCAAAACGTCATTTTTTACGTTTTGAGTTTTCAAGCTATTTTTTTTTTGTTTTCGAAAATTCGTTTTTGAAAACGGAAAAGAGAACGCGTTTTCGTTATTTTGAAAAATCGAAAATAGAAAATGGCATGAAAACAGCAAAGAGAACAGGCCCTTACCTTTTCCATTTTGCACCATTTTTCTATATGAGTTTTAGTATATTTTCTAGAGAGAATTCTTAACCTTCCACTTTCATGTCTCTATAGAATCCAGGGGTTTTTGGTTTGTTATAGGTGGCGGGACGTTATTCCACATATCAAAGAATAACTAATGCTCAACTCATTTCATGCTACATGGGTCAGGTCAACCCTCATGGACGACCCGCTCGTTTTAAAACAATCAAGAATCAAATGGTAGTTGATTAGTGCATTTCTTTCACTTATTAGATTGTCAAAATATGGATATTTGTGATTATTTGGATTGAATTATGGCTAAATTTGTGGTTTACTTTATGTTTTAGGTTCACATCAACGAATACAACGAAAGTGGAGAAAATGATACAAGAAAGGGAGTTAATCGATGCAAAAGAGGAGATGAGGATTAAAATGCAAATAATTAAAAGTTAGCTCGGACCGAGAAACAAAAGTCGAGAGTGTAAGGAGTCAATTGGACACGAAGAAAAGAGCAAGGACCGGATGAAATGGAGAAAAATGTACCAAAATGGAAGCTTGTGGAAAGTTAGAGGCCAAATTGCAATTGGCCCCAAATTGCCCTAAGGCGCGCGCCCTCGCCTGCAGGCGAGGCGTGCGCCTCTCTTCAACATAGCCTCGACTGAGGCTTAGCTATGGGTCAAGGTGCGCGCGCCTCAAGCCAACCCGAGAAAAAAATGTTTCCTTATCTTATCTTGTTTTTGTAATCTTTTTTAGGGTTGGTATAAAATAAGAATTTTCGTGATTTGTGAGAAAAGATCCATATTTTGAGAACAAAGAGAGAAAATTACAACGAAGAGGAAGAATTCACCATTTTGGATCCGATTTCGAAGGTTGAAGAGTCAATTTCCATATTTTCTTCAATTATATATGATTCGAGTGATGACTTCCTTTTATTTTCTGTGTAATTTTCAATATTAATATGCTAGGCTAAGTTTATTTGTATTGGATGGATGATAAAACTATTTGATTTCTAGTTTTTAATTCACAACTTGTGATTTTTAGTTTAATTCTTGCGTTGTGATTCTATATAGATGCTTTTTCATATTGTTTTAATGTTTGCACACCATTAGGGCAATAAGTTGTTTATTCGTAGTGTTGAAAAACTCACAATAGGTAGAACACAGTATATAGAACATATGAAGAATAAATATTAGGAATAATATTTGTGAAGTGTACGATCGTGTGTGATAATTCTATATTTCAATGCATGTTTATCATATGAATGCGGACTAGAAATAGGATCGTGTCGTGATTAGCATAGATTTATTATATCTTGGAAAATAATACTAAATAGAAGTGGAATTATCGATCATCACGAATACAAGGATTGAATTAATTATCACAAGTTGAGAATTGAATTCTAGAGTCAATTAGTGGAATCAGAAATCCAATACATTCATCCACACTTGATTTAAAAACCACCATTTTATTGCTTTCGTAGTTTTAGAACGTAGTTAACAAATCAACCATCTATTATTATTGTCGCGAATTTAAATATATCGAATACACTAAAATTGAGCTTTATTCCCTATGGGACAATAACTCATCATAATTATTACTTGTACAACGGACCCGTACACTTGTGGGATTATTTTGCAACAAGTTTTTGACGCCGCCGTCAAGGAATAACGGTGTTAATTTTAGTTATTGATATTCTAGATTCGTCGTTATTGTTATTTTTGTTGTTTGAGGTGGTATTTCATTGCTTCAATCTCTTTTGTCTTGACTCTTTTCAGGCAAACTTGGTTTATGCAAGCTCCTGACGAGATTGATCTAACTCCAATAGATCACGAAATTGAAAGGACATTCAGAAACCACAGAGGAGGACAATGTCAAGCAAGGAGAGTGGCTGATAATCAGAATCAACAACAAAATCAGGCTCATGTTCAAATTCACAGTCAGCTACCGCAACCAAATCAACAGAGAGTCGTTCTCTTCTATAACGGTCTACATCAAGAGTTCATAAATATGATAGATGCTTCAGCAGGAGGATCAGTGATGAAACTTGACATCGATGATGCATATGAATTATATGAGAAGATAGCTGATAATCAATCGATGTGGCCAACTGATAGGGAATATCCAAGGAAAATAGCAGGGGTGCACAACGTGGATACAATGACATCATTGGCATCACAAATAGAGGTCCTTACAATGAAAATTGATAATCTATCTTAATCAATCAACATAGTACACCAATCACCACATGTATGCAAAGGTTGTGGAGCAGACCACATGACTGCACTCTGCCCTTTGGCATCTGCACAAGTTCCACAACCCGAAGAGATTAGCTACTCACAGAACTTCCCAAGGCAACAAAACAATCCCTACTCCAACACTTATAATCCGGGTTGGAGAAATCATCTAAATTTCTCATGGTCAAACAATCAGGGGCAAGGACGTACAAGGAGGAAACAACCAAAACAGGCTACCAGGGTTCCAACATCATCAACAACAAGAGAAGAAGCTGTCATTGGAAGATCAACTATCTTAGTACATCACAAAGACTTAGACCAATTTTCAGAATCAACAGGCTTCAATCAAAAACTTGGAACAGCAAGTACATCAGATAATAGCTGCATTATCAGGCATAACTCAGGGGACTTTGCTCAGCAATACAAAGACTAATCCTAGGGAGCATGTCAAACCAATCACGAAAATACATGTGAAGAGAATTGGTACAGAAAATGTACATGCATTAGTTGATGAGAATGTAAATGAATCCGACAGAACTATGGAGGAAAATCAAAGTGATGCATCGAAAAGTTCGTAGATAAAGGCAACCACCCATATCAAAGCATATATTCCTCCAATCCCATTTCCACAGAGACTGGAAAAATAGAAGCTCGATAAACAGTTTCAGAAATTTTTGGATGTATTTAAGAAGTTGCACATCAACATACCGTTTGCTGAAGCGTTAGCTCAGATGCCCAGCTACGCGAAGTTCATGAAGGATATTCTATCTAATAAGAGGAAGTTGGAAGATAATGAGACGGTAATGCTTACTGAGGAATGCAACGTAATTCTCCAACATTAGTTGCCACCAAAGTTAAAAGATCTAGTGAGTTTTACTATTCCTTGCAATATTGGTAACTTATATATATATAAAGCATTATGTGATTTAGGAGCTAGTATTAATTTAATGCCATTATCTCTTTTCAAGAAATTAGGTTTGGGAAAAGAAAAAGCCACTACAGTTTCATTCTAATTGGCTGATAGACCGATCAAACATCCTAGAGACATTTGTGAAGACATCTTGGTGAAGGTCGATAAATTTATTTTCCCAGCAGACTTTATTATCCTGGATATAGAAGAAGATAAAGACGTCCCGCTCATATTGGGTCGTCCATTTTTGGTTACGGGAAGAGCTCTGATTGATGTGCAGAAGGGTCAGTTGATATTGAGATTAGATGATGATGAATTGAAAATCAATGTGTTTAAGGCCTTTAAATTTCAGAACAAACTAGATCCATGCATGCAAATTGATGTAATCAAGGAAGCAATAATAGAGATATTCAGATTTGGTCATCCTTAGGACCATTTGGAGGCTTGTTTGGTACACTCAAGATTTACCATCGGAGAAAGATGAAGCAGAAGAATGTGCACGTTACTTGGCAGTCATACCGTCCCTTTTCAAGCAACCACGGTTGGAGCTGGGTAAAGGCCCGACAAAACCTTACCATCTATTCAGCAAGCTCCAACCCTTGAACTCAAACAACTGTCATCTCACCTTCGATATGCTTATTTGTGTAAAAGAATTCACTTTCGATAATTATTTCGAATATACTCTCAAAATCAAAGGAAGATCAATTGTTGAGGGTACTTTGGGATCACAAGACAGCAATACGATGGACCATCTCAGATATAAAAGGGATCAACCTTTCACTTTGCATGCACAAGATACTAATGGAGGATGATTACAGAGCATCAATTGAACATCAACGTAGATTGAATCCTACTATGCAGGAAATGGTACGAAAAGAGGTCTTAAAGCTTTTGGATGCAGGGATCATCTATCCTATATCAGACAGCCATTGGGTTAGCCCAGTGCAGGTCGTGCCGAAAAAAGAGAGGATCACAGTAGTTCCAAATGAAAATAATGAGCTCATTCCGATACACATAGTCACTGGATGGAGAGTTTGCATTGATTATCGCAAGCTCAATAATGCAACGAGGAAGGATCACTTTTCCCTTTCTTTTATTGATCAGATGTTGGAAAGACTTGCGGGACATGCCTACTACTACTTTCTGGATGGCTACTCGGGGTACAACCAGATTTCTATAGTGCCGGACGATCCAGAAAAAACTACCTTCACATGCCCTTATGGCACTTTTGCTTATAGAAGAATGCCATTTAGGTTATGTAATACACCGGCCACTTTTCAGCGTTGTGATGTCTATCTTCTCGAACATGGTGGGAAATATCATTGAAGTATTCATGGATGATTTCTCAGTCTTTAGGAAGTCATTTGATGAATGTCTTGAACATTTGGGTAGAGTCTTACAGCAGTGTGAAGATACCAACCTTGTGCTAAATTGGGAGAAATGTCATTTCATGATTCAGGAGGGGATCATGTTAGGGCATCTGATATCAGCTAGAGGTATTGAGGTAGACAGAGCTAAAATACAGGTTATTGAGAAACTACCACCACCGGTGACAGTGAAAGGGGTTAGAAGCTTTTCGGGTTACGTTGGGTTCTATCGTTGATTCATTGAGGACTTCTCCAAAATTCGAAGCCTTTATGCAATTTATTGGAAAAAGGAGCTCCATTTCACTTCTCTAAAGAATGTTTAACATCATTCAACACTCTAAAGGAAAAATTGGTGTCTGCTCCAGTTTGGCTGCTCCAGATTGGTCTTATCCGTTTGAGCTTATGTGTGATGCTAGTGATCACGCAGTGGGTGCAGTGTTAAGTCAATGAAAAGAAAGAACTTCTTATACCATTCACTATGCCAGTAAGAATTTGGAGGAAGCTCGGGTAAATTGTGCTACTACGAAAAAAGAGCTGTTGACAGTTGTATTTACCTTTGACAAATTCAGGTCATATTTGATTGGATCAAAGGTCATTGTTTACACGGACCATCCTGCCTTGAAGTATCCGATGAGCAAAAAGGACACAAAGTCGAGACTTATTAGATGGATACTCTTGTTGCAAGAATTCGAATTGGAGATTAAAGATAAAAAAAAGTGAGTTAAAATGTTGTTGCAGATTACCTATCTCATCTTGAATCACATGAATCAGGCCCTATGGAGGAAATCAATGAAGTTTTCCCGAATGATATGGTATTTTAGATCATTACTATGCCATGGTACGCAGACTACGTAAATTATTTGGCCCGCTCCATCATTCCACCGGAATACTCAAGTCATCAAAAGAAAAAATTATTCAGTGACTTGAAACACTATTTTTGGGATGATCCATTTCTTTATAGAAGAGGTCCGGATCAAATTATACGTCGATGTGTACCAGAAGTAGAGCAGCATCAAGTCTTCAAATCTTGTCACTCGACACCAAGAGGAATGAGGCATTTTCTTAGTGCTGATCACAAGAAACTTTTTGAGAGGATACTCCAGAGGAGGAAAATGTGGCCAGAGAAGCATGTTGTTCTAGATGATTTCGAGGGCTATGAGAGCTCTACTCTTATTGACAGAGCATGGTAGGTAGGGGTGATAGAAAAGCCCCACTGGGTGTATCCCACTTTGGTTCAAGAGTTCTATACGAACTTCAATAGAGAGATCGATGATCGAGAATCTGACCATGAGCACTACACTTAGATTCGGGATAAGTGGGTGATGTTCATCCCTGAGGTGATTGATGAATACTATGGATTGACATGGGACAACATCGTCTCGATACCGCTGGAAGAAGTTATGTCACTAGTAGTTTAGATACTCTACGGCGAACAAGGCGAAGTAGGAAAAGAGTTTGAGTACAACCAATTGACTCACTCATTAACGGTGCTTATGAAATTTATATGCCACAATATTGACCCAGCTCGCATATGTCTACTTTCAACATTCTCAAGGCGAGACTTCTCTTCCACTTGGCACGGGGTTTCAAGATTGATTTGGGTACTTTCATCTACAATCAGATTATTGAGTTCGGTTCAGCACTACAGGCACGTTAAAAGATGATTTTTCCTAGCCTTATCAGTGGGATATGTGTATCTTAGGAGGTACGACTCCTTCCCACGGAGCAGTCGGCTCCACCAAGTACTCCTATCAATCGTACATCCACTATAAATTTATAGCAACATATCTTTGCCAGCAGCAGCACCAGCAACATCAATAGCTACCGTGGGGACATACCGCCACCACAACCTGACCCCATTTCCGACTCACCACTCCTGCGATAGATACTTGCAGGCACTACTGAAACCATCCAATGCATGCTATGAATAAAACAGATGCTGGGGTCCTTGTATCTGACAGTTGGTCACGTGGAGACCCGTACCAATAGTATAAATGACCATATGATGCTGGTATGGGAGGATGCGTCTGGTGCACGTAGGAGGGTCAATTTATTTTCCAACAGAATGGATCGCTATGCTGGCCGGGTTGATGAGCTTAGTATCCAAGTTGATTGCTCCTATGACATGATACAAGGTATGCAGGGATGACTCGATGAGAGTTATACTATGGTACGAGACATCCAGAGAGAGATGGGCTAGCAATCTGTTATGTTGCGAGAAATTCTTACACGTCGTCTTCGCAACCCCCTCCTTCTTCTCCAGGCCCGTCCAATTTCAATGACTACATACCTTATCCATAGCCACCTTCGGATTGGCCAGGGGAGTAACTACATTCCTTTTCTATCCTATTGTTTGTTCTTTTTCTTATTTCATATATCTTTGTACATTGAGGACAATGCACGTTTAGGTTTGGGGGTGGTTGGTTATGTTCATGATCGTACTGTTAAGCATAGTTTACTTCATCTGCATGATTGTTGCGTGTTTATTTAAAAAAATATTTTGTCTTTCAAATCTTATTGTGTGTTTGTATGGGATAAATAATCTTGTTGGCAGTGATGAATATATTGGAAATGTGTGTTAGACTTAAATTGTGGAGATATTATATATTGAGATGATTGATACATGTTTTTGTAAAACTTGATATTTATTGCGCACTATTCTCATGCTTCGCACTTTAAGTTAATGAATTGATTCATACTAGGTGAAATTTGAACATAGATGATTCATCCTGAAAGAAACTCGTGACTATATACTCTCCTATACCATTTATAGAACATTTTGGAGATGGTATCCTTTCGGCAAACCATATTCTTAATAAAATACCACACAAGGGTAAGGTTGAATTACCTTATGAATTGTGGAAAGATGGGAAACCTTCCTACAAATATCTTAAAGTGTAGGGGTGTTTGGCAAATGTACAAATATCTAAATCAAAACAAATAAAGATTGGAACTAAGATTATTGATTGTGTCTTTATTGGATATGCAAACAACATTACTGCATATTGATTTTTGATTCATAAGTCTGATATACTTGATGTACATGAAGTTACCATTATTGAATCAATGAATGTTGTGCTCTTTGAAGATATCTTTCCTTCTAAAGAGAAATAAGTTAGTTCACACAAACAAATTTACGATACTGCAATTAAAAACTATCAAGAAGATAGTAATCATCAAGAAGATGAAGAACCAAGGCGCAGTAAAAGGCAAATGATTCATAAGAACTTTGGTCCAAATTTTCTAACATATATACTAGAAAATGATCATAGGACATTTAATGAAGCAATGTCCACTCTTGAAGCTTCTTTTTGGAAAGAAGTTGTTAATAATGACATTATATTCATCATGAACAACTGTACTTCGGAATTGGTTGAACTTTCTCTAAGGAATAAAGCTTTAGACTGTAAATGGATCTTCAAAAGGAAATTGAAATCGAATGGACCAATAAACAAGTATAAGGCTAGATCAGTAGCCAAAGGATATAAACAAAAGGAATGACTAGATTTCTTCGATACCTATTCACATGTTACTAGGATCACATCTATATGTGTGTTGATTGCTATTGCTGCATAACCTTGAAATACATCAAATAGATGTTAAGACTGCATTTCTGAACGATGAATTAGAAAAAGAAATTTATATGGAACAACCTGAAGGATTTTTTTTTCGTGGAAATGAAAAGAAGGTGTGTATGCTTGTAAAATCGTTATATGGAATAAAACAAGCACCGAAACAATAGTATGAAAAATTTGACAAAATTATGTTGTGAAATGGTTTCAAAATCAATGTGTTGACCCCCCAAAAAATGAGCTCAACAGATGTCGGGCCCACTCTTACCATGTCAAGTACGATTCCGACGCATTTTTATCGGATTATGTTCAGTAATCAACCTGGAATGGACGCGGGAGACAATTTTCGGCAAGAGACGAAAACGTTCGGACTCTAACCTTATGGTTCGAAGGCAACCGCACTATCAACGATTGCTTGTCAGATTGAACCAAAAATAAATTTCTCCTTTTTTTTCTTTGAAGAAATATGTGGAATGATAGATAAAATGATGGATTAATGTCAAAACCACAACGATTTTCTATTCGGATTTGTATTCAGCGAACATGCAATGAACAATTGATGATCAATGTAATGAGTATTTTCCTTTTGGATTACAAAGATGTCAACCCCTAATTCTTACAATGAGGGGTTATTTATATTGCCATGGCTGATGTGGTGATCGTTGGATCAATACCACGTGGCCACATCTCATACACTAAAACCTCACATCAATGTCTATTCCTATAATTAATATTGACAACGGATCAGCCGTTCTACATTGTAGGCGGCACACTGACATACTGACATGCCTTTACTACAGACGTGTCACATCAGTCATTCCAGGGATCTTTGAATCCTCGGTATAGTTAGCATTGGCCTAAGGACTTCTGGCGTAGTAGAGCTTCGAAAAACTTGTAAGGACCTCAGCTTTAAGCTTCAGAGACTCCTAATAAGGTATGGTTCAGCATCAGCTTCGACCTTCATTGAAAAGAGCTCGGACGTTTTTTCCTTTTACCATTTTGCCCTTGTTTTGACTTCTCCGCTGACTTTTGCCAACGTGGTTTGGTGTCCACATGGCAACCTCTACAGGAGCCTCAGAGACGAGGTGTAACAATAGCCCTCCAAGTCTATGCATGATTATTTATGTAATTTATGGACTTCAAATGTTGTATAATTTCTGAAATGACTTCTAGTAGAATAGGAGAGAGGGAGATAGTTCTTCGTATCATCATAGGGGTAGGTTCACCTGATTAATGAAGCCCCTCTCACATCGTTCGAAGTGGCTTACCTTGGTAAAAAGAAATTTACCTTCTGACCCTCATTGGTAAAGGTTGGAATGGGCACCTCAGAGCTACATTCCCAGAAGCTCTTCTGTATATCCAAGGTTTCCCCATATGTCCGAGGCCATTTAGGTATCCGAGGTAAGGAAAATCAAAAGTCTACAAAGCCTCAGAATTGTTAATTACGAGGGTTTTATTATTTTAAAATAATTTTGAGAAACACGAGGCATCCTTAATTATAGCACCTCAATAATTTGATGTCATGGTATGTTTCCAAGAAAAAGCAAATGGAACAGTACAACTTCCCATACACGCCACTGTC
The DNA here is from genome assembly GCA_903798235.1 of Fraxinus ornus. Lineage (NCBI taxonomy): Eukaryota > Viridiplantae > Streptophyta > Magnoliopsida > Lamiales > Oleaceae > Fraxinus > Fraxinus ornus. Next base: position 77,773 of record CAIGRF010035535.1, on the reverse strand, counting down.
ACCGCATTTAATGTGCAATGATGGATGCCTCTCATGTCCATTCATAAATCCTAGACACATGAGGGCGCGTGTGGCAAACGTCCAGATCTAGGCTTTCGAAGATGAAGTGTCGATGTGTTGTGTGGCTCAGATATAAGCTTTTGAATAAATGGTTGGATGATCCGGATTGTGATCCAACGACTGAGGCTGAGGGGGTCTGCCATAGAAGGTACGATTTTCAAAAGGAATTTATTTTACCTTTGCACGAATTTTTGGTTCATTGCTTCAAAAAGCCTTCAAATTTTTTTTTCCAGGTTTTATTTCGAGAAGTCTTCAAGTTCTCTTAAAATTTTCTCTAAGTGTTCCTTTATTTGCTGATTTTACTCCCTTCTTTCTTTGTTATTTTCACTGATTCCAGCATTTTTTCTCCTTCTATATTTCAAGAGACTCGTAAGTATTGTTGTCTTTTTTCTTATTTGTGAACTTTTGAATCGATTTTGTGGATTAATGGCTTCTTCACATTCTTCTGAGGATAATGTAGACATTAATGAAATAGCTAGTGAATTAGGGGTTGAGATAACTAATATGGCCGACCTCGCCAGGGCCATCGAGGCTGGACGGAAAGCCACTGTTTCTGGGGAGTGGTGTAGGAGATGATGATGATATGACCTGAGGGATAGCCAAAGTTTCATCTTGCGTAAATCCAACCTACCTAGCCAATCTTAGGGAAAAATATAGGATTCATTATTCTTTCGAGCTTCTTTCCCTCTCCCCTGATGAGCGAGCCTGCTTTCATAGGCAAGGTTGTGTCGCCATAAGCGAGTTCTTTTTGAAAGCTGGTCTTTGCTTACCAATCCACCCCTTCTTCTGGGCGGTTCTTAGACTGTATGTGTTAGCCTCCATCCAACTTGCCACAAATGCCTGGGCCTAACTAGTGGGCTCTTATTTCCTCTGGAAAGAGGCCTCCCTGGATGAAGACATGCCTTTGCATGTATTCAGACCATCTACCATCCTGGATCCTTAGAAAAAGGAGATTCCTGAGGTTGGTATTCCTTATGTCCTTGGGAGGGCCTTAATCCTAGGTCTGCCTACATCTATTAAAGGATGGAAGGAGACCTGGTTTTAGGCCAGGGGGAAGTGGCAGGAATGTAAGGGCAACCTTGTCCTCCAAGTCAAAGTTCCAATCTCCTTTTCCGAACTTTGTGAGTGAATTTCCTCATTTTTTAATTTCTTGACTGACAAGGCCTGATATTTACATTTTTTTTTGTTTGTGTTTGTAGGGTCAGTTAAACGGTTTGAGTTTATAGAGAGTGCTGGGACACACTCTCTGAAGTTCACAAGAAGACATCCAATGTGCGTGACCTCAACCGCCTGGTCCAGACTATCCTCTTTTTTGAAGACTTTGGCCTAACTGCTAGGATGGGTAAAAAGCTCTTATACTTGTAGATTTTCCTTTATTTTCCTTTGTAAAACTTCTGCTAACCCTGTTTACTTTGATGATTTTGCAGACAATTTTGAGAAGAAGAGGCTCCATACCCCCGATATAGCAACCATCTTGGCTGCCATTTCAACTTCTGGCCATAAGAGGATGAAGACCTCATCTGTTGGAAGGAAGTAGATGAAGGACAAAATTGAGAGGGTCATTAATGCGGCTGCCTCTCAGGAGGAATGAAGTCCTCATTTGGCTGAAAAGGGGAAGAAAGCGGTTGTTGAGGAGCCGAAGAAGAAATTTAGGGTATCCACCACCGAGGTGGGCAGCTCAAACGATGTTCCCCCTCCTCGATCAGGTAGGCAGAAGAGGCATGCTCCCTCAGAGCCCTAGGGACCAGCCCCTTCTAAGAAACCAAAGGGCTCTGCCAACTCCACCATTTTTTATCCTTCTCAAGGTAGACCAGCCTTGGCCAGCCGATTCGATGAGCTTGAGTCCGAATCTCTTGCACTTCTACCTCCCAAAATCCAAACTGCTACCATGATGTTTCACAAGTTCTTGATGGATAAATGGCAATCTTTTACGGAGAAGAATGATGTTGTGGATGTCGTTGCCCCAACATTGGCCCAAGTTGCGAGGTCTTTTGGGATGATGGTCGAAGTGGAGGCCCTCTTTAAGACTCTCCAAAGGAAAATTATGGAGTTCTTGGGCAAGGTCTCCCATGCTGAGAAGGTTGCAAAAAAAGCTAAGGCTGAGGTATCGAAGAGAAGGGAGGCTGAGGTGTCTACGAAGCTCGCTTCTACCTTAGCAGAAGTTGATTCCTTAAAGAAGAAGGTCTACTTATCTCAAAGTGAAGTGGCCTCGTTAAGGAATGAAGTGGAGAATTCTGACGCCCATTAGAAGCTGGAAGTCAAGGCCTCGAAAAGGCCAATAAGGAAAATGCTGAAGTGAAGAAGCAAGTGGGGGAGCTGACCTCCCAAGTGGCCGAATTAATAGAAGAAGTTGAGACCATCAGAAGTGATGCCGAACTTGCCAACAGAAATTCTAAGCAGGACTTCCTGGCTAATTTCCATCTTACAGAAGAGTACCAGCATTTCGGGAAGTATTGGAGAAAGTATACCCACACGGAAGTGATCGAATGGATAGAGGTGTACACTCGGGACGTCAATACTTCTGATTTGAGGGCCGAAGTCTTTGAGGATGAAGCTGAAGAGGATGAGTAAGCATTAGGTCAGGATCGAATTCACATAACAGGCCAAACGGAGGCCCTCAATTATTCCACACTTCGTTGAACTTTATAATTAGAGCTCCTCATGTTTGTCTTCGGTAAGTGACTTAAACATTAAAAGTTTGCTCAAATGTTTGAGGGTCGCATATCTTAATAATTATGAACTTGTTTTCACATTAATTTTTATACGAACTGAGGTACTCTTAGTGATTCAGATTCTCTTCTTATTGTTCTGCAATTTTATACAAGTATAGGCAACTCGTCTTGTTTTTGTTTTCATAGGGTTGGACGGTTCGCCCACTTTGAAGTCCTTGTAATAAATTCATGTTTTTACCTTTTCGAGGTTAGTTTCATTCATGCAAATACATCTATGAGGCATTTGGCCTTTCAAAGAGAATTTTAACTCATAGCTCGATATAACAAAAGCTGCATTTTATTGAACTCAAAGTAGTTTATACAAGATGTCTTACATCATTGATAGTATTTACGCAGGTGCTCTACATTCCAAGGATGAGGCTGTGCCCTTCCACCATGTCTTTGATTTTGTAGGTTCCAGGTCGAACCTCTTCACTGATGTGGTAAGGACCCTCCCAGTTGGGATCAAAGGTTCCTGATTCATGCTCTTTTGAAGATGGAGATACCTTTCAAAGTCCCAGTTCATTCACACGAAATAACTTCCTCTTCACTTTCGAATTGTAATACCAAGTCATTTTTCTTTGGTATATGGCCATTTTGGCCTAAGAATCATCCCTCCTCTCTTCGAGAAGATCTAGACCACATCTTCTCATCTCATCGTTCTTATTTCAATGAAGTGTATTCTCCTAGGAGATGGAAGACCTACCTCAACGGGGCTCATAGCCTCAGCCCTGTAGGCCATAGAGAACGGGATCTCTCCAGTGGCGATTCGACTTGTTGTTCTGATTGCCCATAGCACCTTGGACAACTCATCGACCCATGTCCCTTTGGAAGCATCTAGCTTTCTTTTCAGGGTATACTTTATTGTCTTGTTAACGGCCTTAACCTACCCATTGGCTTGAGGATGATGTGGGAAAGAAAAAATTCTTCTTGATCCCCAACTCCTCACACATATCCCTGACCTTTTTGTTATCGAATTGTCTACCATCGTTTGATACAATTGAATAAGGAATCCCGAACCTACAGATGATGTTTTTCCAAATGAACTTGGAGGTGTTGGCCTCAGTTATTTTGGCCAATGGTTCAGCTTCTACCTTCTTAGTGAAATAGTCAATGGCGACAACTGGAATTTTCCCTTCCTTTGGGAAGAGGTCCAATTAGATCGATTATCCCATTTTGCAAATGGCCACGGGTCTACACTCAGCTCTTGTGAAGGTTGCCTGCGGATAGTAGCAAAGCATTGGCACTTATCGCATTTTCTAATGAATTGTTGCGCATCCTTTTTCAATGTGGGCTAATAATATCCTTGCCTAATTACCTTCTGTGCCAGGACCAACCTCCTGAGTGAAGCCCATAATCACTTATTCTCCTCCGATGCACCTTATGAGGGGTAGTGAAAACCCACGTTTGTACAGTACCTCGTCTTGTAGGATGAAGTGGGCAGCTCTCCTTCTAAGCTTCTGAGCATCATCCTTCTCCAAGGACAGGGTATGATCCTTGAGATAAGATATTATGGGCTTTATCCAAGGTGAGGTATCTTCAACCCACATTACTGTCCCATTTACATCAGTAGAAGGTCTGGAGAGGTGCTCGATGGGGACCACTGTGAGCAGTTTAGAGTCTTTACTACTTGCCAATTTGGCTAGTGCATTAGCGTAAGCGTTCTGGGATCGTGGAATTTGTACCAATTCAAACTTCTCAAAGGAAGGGATAGAACTCATCACCAACTTTAAGTATGTCGCCATAGACTTATCTCTAGCAGAAAAATCTCCATGAACCTGACTTACCACTAACTGGGAGTCATTGCTAATGATAAGCCTATTTATTTGCATTTCTTTCGCCAATCTTAGGCCGACTAAGAAGGACTCATATTTTGCTGAATTGTTAATGGCCTTGAAATCGAACCTCACAGAACATGTGAGTTTGTGTCCTTCTAGGCTGACCAAGATAATTTTCGCTCCCGACCTTGTGTCTCCAGAAGATCCATCAACTGAAAAGTTGCACGTTTGGGGTTCGACGGGTTCCATTTCTTCCTCAACTTCTGGAACAAGGGTAAATTCAGCAACAAAGTCATCTAGGGCTTGTCCATTGATGGATGCCCTTGGTTTAAAAGTGATTTTGAACTCACTAAGCTCTACTACCCATTTGAGTAACCTCCCTAAGGGATCTAGCTTCTGAAGTACTTGCTTGAGGGGGTAATGTGTCAATACATGGATAATGTTGGCTTGGAAATATGTCCTTAGCTTTCTAGACGCTATTACCAAGGATAGGGCCAGTTTTTCCATGTCTGGATACCGAGTCTATGCTGTTAATAGTACTTTACTAACATAATAAACTAGCAGCTAGTGTTTATTTTCTTCCCTAATCAAGACTGAGCTCAAAGCCTCGAAAGTTACTGCTAAGTACAGATGCAGCGCATCGTGAGTCTTTAGCTTGGATAGAAGAGATACCAGGCCCAAGTGCTTCTTCATCTCTTGTAAGGCTACCTCACATTCCTCTGTCCACTGGAACTTGTTCCCTCCTTTGAGAATCTTGAAAAAGGGCAGGCATTTGTCTGTTGCCTTGGAAATAAAGCAATTTAAGGCTGCAACTCACCAAGTGAGGCTATGCACTTCTTTTGGCTTCTTGGGAGGACCTCATTTCAATCAAAGCTTTGACCTTTTCAAGATTCGCTTCGATGCCTCTTTGGTTTACAATGTAACCCAGGAATTTACCTGATGATACCCAAAAGCACATTTCGAAGGATTAAGCTTCATCCGGTACCTTGGTAAAATTTGAAATGTTTCATCGAGATGGGCAATGTGATCTCTTGTTTTCAAGCTTTTCACCAACATGTCATCCATGTAGACCTTCATGGTCTTCCTAATAAGGTCGGAAAACATCTTGTTAACAAGTCTTTGGCAGGTTGCTCTGGCATTTTTCAACCCGAAATTTATTGCCCTGTAACAATATAGCCATTTATCTGTGATAAAGGAGGTATGCTCCTCGTTTGCTGGAAACATGGGGACTTGGTTGTATGAAGCTTAGGAGCTCATGTCCAGCAATTGAATCCATGAGTTGATCTATTCTGGGGAGTGGAAAGCTGTCCTTTGGGCAGGCTTGGTTCAAATTTGAAAAATCTATGCACAACATCCACTCTCCATTGTGCTTTTTTACCAATATTGGGTTTGAGACCCACTTCGAGTATACAGATTCCCGTATAAACCTATTGTCAATCAACTTCTTGACCTCATCTTTTAAGGCCCGTACCTTTTCGAGTTGAGGGCCTTCCTCTTTTGCCTGTGTGCCGTAGCCTTTGGATGTATATTCAAGTAGTGGCAACTGACCTTTGGGTCAATGCCTACCATATCGTTGTGCTTCCAAGGAAAGACGTCGAGATTCTTGAGTAAGAAGTTTTTCAACTCTCCATTCATTTCCAGTGTAAATTACTTCCCATCTAAAAGTGTTTTGATGGATCCATAGGGTCCGCTAGAAAGGTCTCCAGATCCTCCATAGGTGTCATATGATGTTCGCAATCAATGATGTGTGGATCCAGCTCCTCCAAGAAAACTACTTGTTCAGTAGCTGTCCCTTCTTCAGGGGCTTGTATGGTGCCGATGACGTCTTCTTCTTCAAGGGCCTCATCTATTACGATGTCTTCCAGGGAGGTCACTCATATCGACATAAGTGATAATAAAGTTGACAGTCCTTATCTCTACCTTCCTTAGGGAGTTCGAGTAGAATTCCCTAGCCCCTCGTTGGTCACCTCGGATTGTGGCAATGCCATTTTTAGTGGAAAACTTCATGCATAAGTGATGTATTGAGGCGACTGTCCAAAATTCCTTTAACGCGGGTCTCCTAAGTATCCCATGATAAGCAGATCGATTATCAACCACTAGGAACTCCATGAAGTGGCAAGCGATTAGAGGTTCGGTTCTCATCTCTATTGCTTCCCATCTCTATTGCTGGAGTAATTTTGCCTCTTGGAATGATGCTATCTCCAGTAAAACCATATAAAGGAAAACTCATAGGGGGTCAGCTCGTGGTCAACTTTCATTTTGGCAAAAGTGGTTCCAAAGATAATATTGACGAAGTTCCCATTATCCACCAACATCCTTTTCAGGCCATTGCGGGCCACGACAGCTCTTATTACTAAGGCGTCGCAGTATGGATAATGTACTCCCACCATATCCTCATGGGTTAATGTAATTGGTGGGATTGCCCTTCTAGTTGAAGAGTGGTTAACTATATAACTCATTATGGGAGGATCACTTGCTTCCCTAGCATAATTTCTTTGTGAATTCCTAGATTTTCCCCCAACGTGTGGGCCTCCAATGATTGTATCAATCTCTCTGATGGGCTCCTACTCGTTGTTAGGTGGGGGACTTCTTCTTTGCCTTTGATTCTCTAGCCCTTTCAGTGTCATTTTCCTCCCTCTTTGAGGGTCATTCCGAGTGGGTCGACGTTACTCGTTGTTCCCAGGCTGTTGATTTTGCCTGTATAGAGCATTTCTAGGGAGATGTCTTTCCATTACTTGACTCTGGTTCTGGGAGTGTCTTTCAACATCCCAGCAGTTCTCTGTACGGTGGCCTTAGGATTGATCTTAAGTGCAATAGTTGGGCGCTTTGTCCCTTTTCTAGGTTTGGTGTCTCGTCCCCTACCTCGTCCCCTTTGTAAGTTCCTCAGGTATGGATGATTTTGATGCATTTCAGCATCATGATTGACCTCATCATAAGCCAATGTAGGTACAGCATTGAGTGCTGCTGCAGCAAGCTCTTGCCCATGATTCAAGAGTGCTTGGAGGTCCATCAAATGGGAAGTAGGGCCTCTTCCCCTTTGTATTTGAGCTAGTATGAGACCTTGGCTAGCTCTGTTCTTATGATCCTTCAATTCTTCATTGAGGATCTCGCGCCTTATCATTTCTAATAGGGCGTCATAGGTAGTTGGATCTTTATTCTACACATCCCTCCAAAAGAAAGAGTTCATGTCTAATCTTCCTCTCAGTGCAGTCAATGCTTCCTTATTCGTGACTTGTACACAGTAAGTCATTTCATCTGTGAAGCGGGACAAGAAACTTTTCAATAACTTGCCCCTTTGCTTTCGCATGTCTTGTAACCATTGGATATGTATCTCCCTTTCTTTGCTTGTTGCAAATCGCTTCAAGAACGTCTTCCTAAGGTCAGGCCAACTTCGGATGCTTTATTCTGGTAACCTCGTATACCATAATTCAGTATCCCCACTTAAAGTTAGGTGAAAAGCACTACACTTCATTGCGAAGGTGGCCCCTTTCAGATTCATATGGGTTTTATAATTGTTAATATGTTTTACGGGGTCACTTCTTCCTTCATACTTGGGAATTTTGGGCAGAGTGAAGTGGTTCAACATGGGGGCATTTCTTATGGTCGCAGGATCTCTAAGGCTCATCTGAGTCCTCATCCTCCCTTTAGTGAGTCAGAGGAGGTTGTTGGGAAGGTCCTGCCTCATTTCTAGCCCGGTCCTCCTCTCGCGCCTATTTCTAGGGGGTGGACCTGAGGCTCTTCCTGGTAAGTTGGTTGTTGTCCTTCAAATTGGCAAGGCTCCTGTTGCCTATTCCTAGGCACTGGAAGAGGGGGATAATCCTGCCTATTTCTAGGCGCTTAGGTCGAACGATCCTGCCTATTCCTAGACGGCATCGAACTTATATTGTCAAGATGCTGACCGACCTTTGAGGTCTATCTTTTGACTTGTAATTAAATGGAGCTTTGTACAATCTTTTCGAAGCATAGTTGGTCAAAGTATCCACTTCGACTTCTCTCTCCTGTGGAGCCTCCATTTCGGTATAACGGTGTCCAGCCATCTGGCTTTGAACTTCGTCCTCTTCCTGGTAATATCCTTGAGGATTCGGGAATGTGTTTTGTGGAGCTACATATGGAGGGACAAGGTATCTTCCTCGTCTATGCATGTTCATCAACATTTCTAGTATAGCCAAGTTCTGCTCGGTTATATTTCTCATGTTGGCTGCCATTGTGGCCATTTCCTTAGTAAGACTTGCTACGACTCTACCCCCACCTCTGGACCTTCCTCGTCTCCATGATGGAGGTCGTGGGCGAGCAGCTTGGGCAACTCGTGAAGGTTTCCCTTCTTCAGGGTGTTCCGTTGTCCATCTAGGTACACTTTCATCTTTCGAAGTCATCTTTTTCCAAAACACTTAGCACGAAATCTTTCCTTTCTTCAAGGGTTTAAGCTTCTGACAGCTCCTTTTTCAAGGATACTTCTTTTTCAATGGTTAGAACTCTTTCAGCCAAATTTTCACCTGCAACCGTACTATCAACGATCGCCAAACAGATTGAACCAAGAATAAAATTCTCCTTTATTCTTTGAAGGAATATGTTGAAGGATAGATAAAATGATGGATTAATGTTGAAACCACAACGATTTCCTATTCGGATTTGTATTCGGTGAACATGCAATGAACAATTGATGATCAATGTAATAAGTATTCACCCTTTGGATTACAAAGATGTCAACCCCTATTGCTTACAAGGAGGGGTTATTTATACTGCCATGGCTAACGTGGTGATCGTTGGATTAACATCACGTGACCACATCTCATACACTAAAACCTCACATCAATGTCTATTCCTATAATTAATATAGACAAGGGATCAGTCGTTCTACATTGTAGGCTGGCACACTGACATGCCTTTACTACAAACGTCACATCAGTCATTCCAGGGATCTTCAAATCCTCAGCTCACTTAGCACCGATCTAAGGAATTTTGGTGTAGTAGAGCTTCGGACAACTTGTAAGGACCTTGGCTTAAAGATTAAGAGCCTCCCAATAAGGTGTGGTTCAGCATCAGCTTCGGCCCTCATTGAAAGGACTTCGAACGTTTGTTCCTTTTACCATTTTGACCTTCCTTTGACTTCTCCGCTGACTTCCTGCCAACGTGGCTGTCCACGTGGCAACCTCTACAGGAGCTTTGGAGACTAGGCGTAACACAATGAATGTGACAAATGTATCTACATCAAAACCACACCTAACATCGTATGTCTATATGTTGATGATATGCTAATCATGGGGAACAATTCGAACATTATTACCTCGAATGGCTTAATGATTCAAGACATTGCATTCACCAATTAGCTTAGTAAATTCGATTGTATTCAACTAAAGAAGGTTCAAAGCCACAAACCACCTATCTTGAAGCTATAACTTGTCGTATGTACTTCTTGGTTAAGTCTGCAACTCATTTGCATTATGTTGTGCATATCAAGGAATTTCCATTCATGTGGAGGATTGTTGGAATTGTTTTAAAGAAATTAAAAATTTGGTTAAGTATAACTTTGAACAATTATTCGAACTTGATCCGATGGTCAAATTACAAATATAAATAGACCAAATTGTTCTACTCATCGAGCAGATCGTCGTAGTATATTTGAAATCTCGAAATCAATTCCGGATGAATGAAAAATTGTGGTCGAAATTTGGAAGGAAAATAGAAAAACTGCCTGAAAAGTGACTATCTCTATCGCTGGTCTATCACTCGAGTGATGGCAGCAACAATGGTTCTATTTTTATTGATCTAGCAAAAAGTCAGCGACAGCAAGAGTTGCTTCTATTCGTAAGGTTGAGAGGTTTGGCTCACAACACTTTGTCTACAATCCCTCATATTCTATAAATAGGACCCTTGTGACGTCTTTTTCTTCACACCAATGATATGTAATCATAGCATAACATTCTCTTCTCTCTTTCAACCAAATTTTGCATATATATATATATGGGCATTTGTTTGTCACTCCATACACCATATCTATCCAACAAATCTTACATGATCCCATGTTGGTCCACCCTTGTCTACAAGTAAAGTTTGAGGCATTTTCCAACCAGCTCCACCTTCCTAAACAATTGACTCCATTCTGGTATTTGGAGCTATACTACATAAGGTTTCATTTGCTCCGCAGTGCCAGCCAAAAGAAATAATCTAGTTTTTTGAAGTTTGGAAGTTTCTCGATAGCTCAAACTATCAATATATAACCACCTGGAACAATTACTCATTAGTAACATTTAAGATAGTCAAATAATTTATAAATTTATTTAAGGGAAGAATTTTAGTAACAAGATCAGATTAGTAACAAGATCAGATGGATTAAATAAGATGAAATTTTAACTAAAGTTATCATACCTTTCTCAACTATGCCCTTAACAAAATGAAAGTTAATATCAACATGTTTGGTTTAATTTGTCATGAGAAACTAGATTCTTACTAAAATGGATTGCACTTTGCTTGTCATTATATAATTTGATTATTTTATCAAGAAAACCAATTTCTCCCAACAATTTCCTTAATCAATCTTTTACAGCGTCATAGTCTTCTATATACTTTGCCTTTGTAGAGCATAAGGCTACAATATTTTGCAGCTGTGATTTCTAACTAACACATCCATCAAAAATTATGAAAATATAAGAAGTAGATATTCTTCTATCAAGTTCACCTGCAAAATCAGACTCAATGAAGCCTTTCAAGATAACACCTTCACCACACCTTTTAAACATTAAATTGTTGATCTATGGTTGAATTTACTTTAAAGTTTTGATCATAACAAACAAGTTGTGATGCGAACCCTATAGCAACGATGACTACAAAACCTACAACCAGATTGATGCGGAATCTAAGAACGCCAATTAAACCCGATTTTAGATTTGAACCCCACAAGGTGAACCAAAAAATCCAACGATAACGACGATGTATTGAACCCCCTGATTACACAATGGAGAACCCATAATCTGATGTTTGAACGTCATAAGATTGGATCTTGATAAGTTTGATTTGTTGTTCAATTGAAGAACAAGGAAAGCAATAGCATCTCAAATAATAAATTGTCAAAAGTCCTTGTACAATGAATGTTTTTGGTATTTATACAAGACTCCTAAAACTAGGTAAAAAAGTGAATAAACTCATAAATAAGGTAGGAGATTGCCTAAACATAGAATTTTAGCATA